>BQKN01059229.1:1344-11438 GCA_022839385.1 Asparagus kiusianus | reverse complement strand
GCATTGGAACCAACATTTATACTAGATCTAACGCGGGCTAGAGGTAGAACTAACACGAGAAGAGCTAGAACTAATACGGGAGCGACTAGAACTAACAATTACACAACTAGAACTAACAATTACTCAGTAGAACTAACACCATAGTGTTAGGTGGTTTTCTCTGAAGCCCAACTGTCCGCGCCGGTGGGGTTATCTGGCTGAGGAGCATTGGCGGTGGGGAGAGCCCTCGGCAAATTGGATCCCCCGACCCCTTGGTTCTGGAGGAACAGCAACCATTGGTCTCTCTCAACTGTCATGTTCCTGCCGTCCCAACTAACCTCCTGTAACTCTGGGTCAGTATTAAAAGGCTGCGCACGCGGGTCCTCTAAGCTTATGCGAGTGGATCCCTCAGTCCTCTCCAAACCCCCCCTGCCGAGTACCTGCGTGACGGCGTGGCCTTCCCTTAGGATCCCGTCAACTGGGGAGATGTAACGAAAACGAACATGCTTTGGGATATCAGATAAATCCCTAATCTTCAGAAGCACTTTCAACTCTTTGAAGTTATCATGTGTTATTTCACCACATACAAACATGATGCATTCACCGATACCATCGAGCAGAGATTGCAGAAAGTCAAAATCCCAGAGATGGTATGGGAGGTGGAATAGGCGGATCCATACTGGAAAAGGTTGGGGAACCGTTGAAAGCCTGAGATCCTCCTTCCATCGGCGGAATCTGCCCGTAAAGGTGCCCCCATCTACCAGGCCGAGCTCTGTGGCTTGGGTAAGAAGGGCGACGGATGGAAACTGCACCATGAAGCTCTTTCCTGGCGCTTCTTTGATTTGATAGGGCCATGAACTACGATTGAAGCGAAAAGCCAGCATCTCCCTGAGCTCCTGGACGGATGGATGGCCTGACCTAAGATTGAAGATTGCGAAAGCGGAGAGATGTAGGATGGTGCTGGCGGTGTTGGGAGGGACGGCAAGCATCCTTGGAGGGGCACGAGAAGTAATACCGTGATGACAATCTCGAGAGGTATGCCCTGACCCATGGCAGTGTGTACAGGTGCAATCCATAGCAATCTGTGATGGTTTATGACAGAGATTGAAGACGCTGGACTTAGGTATTCGTTTGGGGATGAGGGATTTATAGAGAGGCGCCTGTGCTGGTGGAAAAGGAACGGTTCGAATATCGAGGGAAATACTATTTTAACACCCTTTCCTGAACTGGAAAGTCGCGGATATATGATGTGATCTGTTGGGTGATAGACACGTCTTGGAAAGCAGCGAACATATAAATGATGTAACATCTTCTAGAACTAGCACTTAATCGAATAGAGCGCTAAAGAAATTAGAGCTGGCTGTAAGTAAACTAGAACTAACATTGAATCAATAAGAACTAACGTAGCATCTATAACCAGCATGGTCGATAGAAATAGCAGGGGCTGGGTTAGAACTAACACTTTAAATCTAGGACTGCCTGCATATAAATGCCTACTAACTTTGAAACAATTAGAACTAACGTTGTAAGTATTTTCATGTTGAATATTTCCTTTTTTACTTTCAACTTGAGCAAATACTGATTGAATAATATGTTTCTTATGAACTCAGAAAACTTTACTTAGTTATCCTCCTTCGAATTTCAAGTAGAACAGCTTTTTCGCATGAGTTTCAATTAGAACTATCACGAAAACAACTAGATCTAACACGAGATGGAGTAGAACTAACACGATACGGTTCGTAACTGACTGTATATAAGTTAGTTCTAAGTCGTGCTGGCGTTAGTTCCGTCACAAGTGTCAGTTCTGGCTGCCATGTTATCCCTAGCCCTTCTCGCGTTAGTTCTACTTCGTGCTGGCGTTAGTTCGACGCCAAGTGTTTGTTGTGGTGGCCATGTTAGCCCTATATCACTTATTGTTAGTTCTAGCTGTCATCCAGTTAGTTCTAGTTCATCTAACGCTCCACTAGAGCTAACAAGAAAAGAGTTAACCAGAACACAATTGCAATTAGATGAACCAAGTACTCTTTTAGAACCGACACGAAGTTAGAGCTAACAATACATCTGAAAATATGCATTTTCAATTAAATAGTATTACATTATTGTATTTGTATAAACATGTCATTCATCACTATACGCGGAGCCGTCTTTATGTCGCTGCTCACAACCAGCTATCAATAAGTGAGCGGCAACTCTTGCACGCATAGCTTCAGGGATATCGCCAGGTGGATTAACCAACAATGTCGAGCGACCTCCAATTATTGCTCTGATATAGAGGTAGACGAACACACCACAGTCATAGCTGCAACATAAAATGATAAATTAGACATTTTCGTTATATCGAATACTAACACAATTTAGGGCCATGAACTAACCGCCCTCTTTGTTGCTCGCATTTGATGGCTCGGTATCTAAATACTCTGCGAACATTTTCCTGAACAAAATCAACATGCTGTTCATCAAAAAACTTTATGATTCTATTAACAGGCTCCATCCAAGCTCCGTGGCCAGCTGAACTGTAGTGGTTGACGATCTTTCCTCTCAGGTCAACCAGAACAAGATGCCAGTGATCGTCCCTGACCAAGGGGATCAACAGTTGCTCTATACGGAGAGCTGTATATTTTTCAATATATGACAAAAAATGTTCGTAATGTGGCGTCCCGACGCCATAGAGTGAGTGCTGCAAACAAAGTAATGTATGGGTTGAACTTAAAAGGGGAGAATTCAGGATTACGCATGATGGATGATGGAACAAACATGATATAAACCAGAACTAACACGGTGCCAAATAGAATTAACATGACTAACGGTAGAACTAACATGACACATGGTAGAACTAACATTGAGCGAACTAGAACTAACATGACTCATGATAGAACTAACACGTTAATTAAGAACTGACATGTACTTACAAGAAAGTACACAGAGACGACTCCAATGTTTTTGTCATATGCCTCTTTCTGAAGCGTTTCTAACAATGACTCTTCCATCTGTAACATCAATGAAACATTAAAATACAAAACGCGAAAGACAATATCAATTATTAAGCATGTATAAACTAACATGGTCATCAAGCCGGCCACCACGAAGCAAATACAATAGCTCTTCTCTGTTTATATGGCTGTTTTCTGTTCTTATGACAACATATTTCCTGAAAAGCATAACAAAACATGAATTAGGATTAACAATGGGACGAACTAGCATATAAATGGTCAATTGAAACTTACCTGTGAATCTTTTGGGAGCAAAATTTGGTTAGGCAATTATTTTCAGCCGTATCGAGTCTGGTTGCTATTGAAGATGATATCCTAAAATTATGTACAAAGGCACCAGAACTATTTATTATGCGGATGTCAAAATCTGGATCAGGGTTTGAAAGATCTTTATTTAGCTCGCCCAATAAAGATTTCTCCTCCGCTGACATTGGCTTCAACCTCAACTCATCCCAAGTGGGATATTGGTTGCCGGGGTAAAAATGGGAAACTTTCTTCTCTTTATGTACATATTCAGGACTTGATATGAGATCTATCATTTCTTTTTGCTTTTTCTTTCCTTTTCCCTCTGTGTAAGGGGTCCTCTTCCATTTAGATCTCTTGCTTTCCCTTTTCGGTGGTGGACTATCTGCCGTGGGCTTATTCCTTGGTGGAGCTGCTTCATCTGTCTCCGATTGCACACTCCTTGACAGATCTTCTATAATCTTGTCCACCTGGTGTGAAGTATCTACATTCATAGCCGCATTGCTATCTACATCCCCCTCTTCTCCACCAACATGCTCCCCTCCCATATCAACAGGCTCCTCCCCTTTATGTACAATCTCCTCAGCCCTACTCTCTACATTCTCCCATTCTCTACCAACATGCTCGTCTATAGGGGCTACAATCTCCTCCTTTTTATGTACAATCCCCTCTTCGTTATCAACATGCTCCTTTACCCTATCTGCATTCTCCACTTCCCTATCTACATTTTCATCCACATTATCTACATTCTCCTCAGCATTGCTATCTACATCCCCCCCTTCTCCACCAACATGCTCCCCTCCCATATCAACAGGCTCCTCCCCTTTATGTACAATCTCCTCAGCCCTACTCTCTACATTCTGGCCTTCTCTACCAACATGCTCGTCTACAGGGGCTACAATCTTATTATCTACAATAATATCTTCTCTATCTACCCTCTCCTCATCTACATTCTCCTCAATCTTATTATCTACAATAATATCTTCTCTATCTACCCTCTCCTCATCTTTATTCTCAGGGGCTTCATCCACAACTTTGCCTTCCATTGTGGTGACCCCCAAATCAACATCGCACCCATGTAAAACAAGATCATCAACAGGCTCCTCAGCAACCTCTTCAACATTCTTATGTACAGCTTCTTGCATGGTGCCGCCTTCCTTATGTGCTCTGCTTGATTTGCCATGCTGTTCCTCCTCAGTTACCCGTGGCTTCGACTTCCTCCTATCTGCAATTTTCTGTTTGATATTTGCCTTTAGCACCACCGGGTCTATAACCTCATCATGGCTTCCAAGCTTTTGAACTATTGTGTTTAGCCTGTTGATCTCAATCATAAATTCTTTACAATATGTACTCTTGCTCTGCTTTGTGGCAGTTAGTATTCGTTTGAGACATTTAGCAGAATTTCTCCAAAAAGCAAGCTGCTGCTCAATGGGTAGATTCTCCACCTCTTCATCATCAATGGCATCGTCAATATGCTTTGCAATGATCTGAGATTGTTTAGAGATTATATTATAAAATAGGATTAGAACTAACATGGATGCTGTTTACATTTAACGTGAAATAAGTTAGACTTAACATTGTACTTACATAGCCTATTGATAAGTTCTTCCTCGTTTCCTCCTCATTCGCCTTCCTCTTTGCCTTAGGCTTATGATGCACTCCTTCGCCCCTCGGTACCGCGGGAAGTGCACGTATATTTGAAGGAGCAGGCCCTACTTCCACAATAGGCCTATGGACAAAAGCTATTGAAGATGCCTTAGCCTTTGATGTTATTGTCCTCACCCTCAGAGATGAGACTTTCACATCCGCTAAAGCCCAACATGTCATTGGTGGTTTGGAGTAGTCGACGTAGGCATATTTCTTTATGCCTGTCATCTCGTAGTACCAAAGCTGTAACAAATACATTAAGCACTCAAATTAGAACGCGCAAGGCATAAATTAGAACTAAAATGATTAGCGAAGTAAAATAAAACATGGGTGCAGCTAGAACTAACATGCTAAAAGTTAGACCTCACCATGGCATAAATTGGAACTAACATGATCTCTGTTAGTTCTTGCTTATGTCCACAGATAGAACCAACATGAACCCAATTAGAACTAACATGAAATAAGTTAGAACTAACATGGGAAAAACTATAACTAACATGACCATACATTAGAACTCACATGACATAAATCAGAACAAAAATACTTGCTGAGTGAGTAAAACATGGAACTTACACACAACAGTGTCATGCAACCTGGGACATGTGTCATCCCTGACTTCTTCTTGCCCTTCAAAGCAACCTCAATGCCCCTGATAATTTCTGAATAAATTAATTGGGCCCATGCAACTCCATTGACTCTCTCAATGCTATCCAGGTACCTGAGTATAGGTCTAGGGATACCCTCCCCGAATCTGGGGCACCATATCATAGAGCATTGGTACAGAATTTGCAGCAGAACAAAGTCTTGGATATCCTGCTGTTCTGTAGATTCCACAAGCCTCTCCAGTTGCCCTTCGAGGTAACTGCGATGGGTCATTGTTCCTTTTTTTAACTTCTTCTCCTCTTCAGTCTTGAAAAGAGGAGCGAAGTATTGCAACCAGATTCTGTTTTTTGAGTCCCGATTGTTACTTGGGACTTCTCCATTAACTGGGAAATATGTATGGTTGTGGACCCATTGTATATCAAATTTAACGCTTTTAACCCCACCAGTCTTTGAATCAGGGATAGAAAATTCGCCATTGGCTTCATTATAATAGCTCAGCAGCAGTTCCAGCAAGGGGCGATCAGGCGCAGGAGGCCCAAATAAAATATAGTGCTCAAATATAGAGCCACGGTACGCATCCCTGTGCCACTGGCGCATCTTCGGGGCAATCCGCTTCATGAACTTCCAATACGCCCCGAAGTTGGCATTTAGCCTTATTTTTTCATCTGATTCATTATAAGCAAGCTTTTTCCTGTAAAGAAATAAAATATTCAAGTTAAATTAGAACTAACGCCCACTGAAATTAGACCTAACACTAAAGTCATCTAATAGAACTAACGCGGGCTGTTATAAAACTAACATGAACTCAATCTATATCTAACATTGACTCAAACTAGAACCAACAAGGGCTGTGCTTGAACCTATCACTGTTTAGTTCTAATTGAAATTAAGGCAAATTACGTCAGGTCACAAAATATTATATAACCTAGCACATACTGCTTTTTTGGGGACGGTTCGCTGGTACGTCCAACCTCTGCCCTTTTTCTTTCCCGGTCTCGTGTTTCGACTGCCTGACTTTGCATGACCAAGAGGGTTTGAGTGGCTTCCTCCGCGCTGCCAATCCCAGATGAGACATCTTTTCCCTTCGAATCGGCGCAATGAGCGACTTCGGAATCGTTAACGGATTCTACTTCCACGGACGACATTTTTCCGGCGATATCCTTACCACTGTTGAAATCAGTCGAGAAAATTGGAAGTTGGAGAGTTTTGGCTCCAAAGCGGTGGAAGAGAGAGAGAGAGAGTGGGAAAGGGTACTTGAGTAGGGAGGGGGCGCGGTAACCCATGTTAGTCCTTTCAGATGGGCAAGTTCGTAAATAATTTAATAATTTGGGAAAATTGCTTCCAGCCCCCAAAACTACCCAAAACGTGCTCTGCCCCCCCAAGATAGGGAAAAACCTTACCAACCTCCACATCGACTGGTAATGATTTCAGACGCCGACAAGGGTATCAGGCCAGCAGTCGAGGAATTCTTTCCAGATGAATTCCATTCAAGGTGTGTTCTGTATCTAGTCGAGAATTTCAAAAAGAAGATGAAGGATTTTGGTCACAAGGCAAATGTCGCGACTACGTTGGGCGAGCTGTTACAATCCGCGGCTTATAAGTTTACAATATCTGAATGGGATAATGACATGAAAGAATTGGCAGCGATCGATCACAGGGCTTACGTCGCTGTAATGGAATACTCCCCGGAGAGATGGGCAAACGCGCATTTTCCTGGTATAAGGTAAGATAGCTTGGTCCCTACGTTATTTTGTTACAGCACTGTTATAGGTGTTTAGGTTAGAGTTATCCTACAGTTTTCTATTAAGGTTAGATTTTTATTGTTATGGTTAGAGTTATTCTGCTAGGGTTTTGTTGTTAAGTTTAGGATATTTGTTGTTAAGGTTAGGTCTTTAATGTTTAGTTTATGGTTTTA
The DNA here is from genome assembly GCA_022839385.1 of Asparagus kiusianus. NCBI lineage: Eukaryota > Viridiplantae > Streptophyta > Magnoliopsida > Asparagales > Asparagaceae > Asparagus > Asparagus kiusianus. Next base: position 4,061 of record BQKN01059229.1, on the reverse strand, counting down.
TTGTTATGGTTAGATTTTTATTGTTAAGGTTAGAGTTATTCTGCTAGGGTTTTGCTGTTAAGCTTAGGATATTTGTTGTTAAGGTTAGGTCTTTAATGTTTAGTTTATGGTTTTATTGTTAATGTTATGGTGTTGTTGTTAAGGTATGGCCATGTTACTTCAAACGTTGCTGAGTCCTTCAACAGCTGGATAAGAAAGGCACGATTGTTGCGAATCTTACCTTTGGTTGAGACCATACGGAAGCAAATAATGGAACGCATGCATGAAAGGAGGCTATTGGCTCAGAAATGGTCTGGATTCTTATGCCCGGAAGCGGAGATGGTGCTGAGTGATAACATTCAGCATGGTAGCTGCTTGGCGATTAAACATTCGACGGAAGATATTGTGGAGGTCGAGTCCAATAAAACTTGCCGCGTAGATTTGAGGAATCGGACTTGTTCCTGCAGGTCCTGGGACATCACCCGCATTCCCTGCAAACATGCGTGCGCTGCAATTGCATGGATGGGACGAGAAATTTATCAATATTGCGATTGGTACATGACTGTGGACTCATTCAGAGCAAGCTATGCACCGATCATCTACCCCATACCAGATTACGAGAAGCGCTTTGTACCGCCAGAAGAGCGATTGTTGAAGCCTCCTCTCACCAAAAAAAGACGTGGCAGACCATGCACTAGACGAATCAACAACAGGTCGCTGAACACCCGACCTGTTAAGTGCTCTCGCTGCAACATGGAGGGTCACAATCGTGCAAGCTGTAACGAGCCTATATAGTTTGGCGTTTTGTTGTCATGTATATGAATTTCTTGTCCTGTATATCATTACAAGTGAAGGATATAACTTGGCTGCTAAGGTTATTACTTCGTTTTCAATTTTAACACTTTAATGTTGAAGTTTAGGCTTTGTTGTTAAGGTCATTACTTGGTTATCAAGTTTATCATTTTAATGTTAAAGTGATGACTTGGTTGTTAAGGTTGTTATTTGGTTGTCAAGTTTATCACTTTAACGTTGAAGTTTTTGATTGGTTTATAAGTTTATCGATTGAATGTGAAGTTTACCGTTATACACCTGTTATCCACCTGCTCTTTGTTGTCAGTTTTATTTGTTTGTTGTTTAGGTTACTATTATTCACTTGCAATTGGCTGACAAGTTTATGGGGTTGTTGATAAGCTTATTTGTTTGTTGTTAAGGTTGTAGCATAATTGTAAAGGAAATTATTGCTTGATACAAGGCTGTTTTGTTAAGTTTCACATTTTTTCAAAATTAGTATGGACTCGCTGTCACCTTTATTGTCTGGATTTTACAATCTTTACGTGTTTATTGTGTTGTTTGGCGTTGTATTCTCAAGCTTATATATTGGTTGCTAAGGTTAGCGATCGGTGGTTAGGGTTTATGGAATGTTAGCTAATTTTTTACGTGTTTATTGTAAAGTTTGGCGTTGTATTCTCTGCTACTGCATTCAATGTTCCTCCTAGTTCCCAAGGAGGAGAGTTAATATAACCTGAACACCTACCTATCCCCACATTCCACGCGGCAACATCACCATCCCTTCGCCTGTTCAGCCACAGGATAGCGCAGTCATCCTTTCGGCACAATCTTTCATCGATCTCCCCTACAAATTATTCTCTGTTGACCCTCTATATTTAAACTGAAAAAATGGCTACCCTCACCCCAAAACCTACAAGTTTTCTTTTAGCCATTAAAACCAGAAGATCAACGCTAGTCCTCCCGCCGATGAAGGTCATAACGACGGGGTTAGCGCAAACTGATGAAGATCCTGGGTATCCCTCACGATGATGAAGATGTTATCCCCTTCTGTGTTTGCTTTTAGTTCCATTAGCTGTGGGTGAATGCATGTTACTCTTTTCAATGATCTTGTACAATAACAAGATAGTTAAGATTGATAGGTGCGTGGAATACGATCAATTCATTTGGATCAATACTTGAATCGCGTGGGAAGGCATGCGAATGCTGGTGTAGATAGTCATCTGGCTTACGTTAACACCGTATAGCTATACGGTGTAAACGTAAGCCAGAAGACTATCTCCACCAGTATTTGCGTGCCTTCCTAGGTGATTCAAGTATTGATCCAACTGAATTTATCGTATTCCATGCACCTATGAATCTTAACTGTCTTGTTATTGCACAAGTTCATTGAAGGGAGCCAGTTATAATCACCCACGGATATTGAACTTAGAGCAGAGACAAAGGTTGTACATGCAGTAATCATCGTGTATTGAAGCTTATTTGTTTAGTTTAGGTGGGTTGTTGATGAGCTTATTTGTTTAAGGTTGTAGCATGATTGTAAAGGTAAATACTTACCTGATACAGGTTGTTTTGTTAAGGTTTAACGATTTATCAAGAAATATTATGGCCCCGCTGTCACATTTATTGGTTTTTTTGTTAACTTTACGTGTTTATTGTGAAGTTTGGCGTTGTATTTACAAGCTTATATATCGGTTGCTAAGTTTAACGATCTGTTGCCAAGCTTATGGGATGGTTGCTAGGGTTAGCACCTTGTTGTTGCGTTTAGCTCTGTTGTTGGGCTTATTTATTCTATGTTAAGAATGACGATAATGAAGGACGTGGCAGGATACATTGTTGTATTGTTGAGCTTTACCCTTTGTTGTTAAGGAGTGTCTGACATGGTTATTTACTGGTTGTTAATCTCTGTTATCAAGCTTATTGAATGGTTGTTAAAGTTAGCGCCCTGTTGT
>BQKN01059228.1:0-16970 GCA_022839385.1 Asparagus kiusianus | reverse complement strand
TTTCATTTTTTGTTTGATTTTCGTTGTAACCGGATCTTATAAAAAGATCGGATCTTTGTAACGCATAAAGTTGTTAACTGAGATAGCAATGGAATCGTCAATGAAGAAGTCCACAATTTTTCCCGCGAACAATCTGGCGACCACAGTGGGAGCCACCAATCTCACTGCTGAGATCGGAGCGTCGCAGCCGCGGATTTCGATCCCGGTCGTGGAGGAGGTCGAGTATGAGTTCGACCAGCAGAAGTACGAGGAGTACGTGTCCTCGTCCGGATCAACCTCCCCCCGTAAGTCCAAAAAATTCCAGAAGTTCTCCTCCAGGAGAAAAGTCCGTTGGTGCGAGGAAGTTGAAGCCACCAACGACGACCTCACCTCGATCGACGCCGAAGTTGTGTTGGGTGAAGTCCTACCGGCCTCGAAGCAGGTCAAATCCGTCGTCGAAGGCGTGGTGACTCTCTCTAAGAGAGCTCGCCAGAGGCAGCGTCAACGCCTCGCGAAGCAGTTCGCCAAGGCCATGGAGTCCGTTGACGGGGTCCGCTACCATGCGGATCTGAAGAACAAACGAGGCAAACAGCCTCAACAACAAGTGAAGGGTGGTTCCTCCAAGCCATCAACTATGGAGTGGGTCCGTGTCAAACAGAATCGCTTGATGTTGGAGGAGCGTATCCGCAAGCGCCGCGCTTTATCAGCGCAAGCACGGGCCAGAGCTGAAGAAGCCCGTCGGAAGCTACAGAAGGAGGTGGCCAAGAAGCCGCCATCAACGCGTAAGGTTTGGAGGCCAAAGTCTGAAGCGGTGGTTCAGACCAAAGGACAACATCTGCAGCCTCCGAAAGCTCAAACTCCGGTGAACCAACCCAAATCGCCGGTGATTTCCGCAACTGTTCCGGGAGATCCCACAGGACCATCCCAGAAAAGGAAATCAGTTTTGGAGCGCCTCGGTCCACTTCCTAAGGAACGAGGCAAAGCTCCAGTCCAGGAACGCTTGGGGCCAATGAAGAAGTCCCAAACAATACAACATGCTGGGGGTCGCCGCAACCCTCAACACTTGGAGAGAATCGTGGCACCTAAGCGCACAACTTTGCGCATCGAAGTGCAAGAGCCCGCTGAAGATTCACGCCCGCAAAGGCGCGTTTCGAGGCGCGTGACTCTGGAAAGCCCGAAGAAGGCGATTCATCCTCAGAAGGAAACGTTATCGTCTGATGACGATGACGTTATACCTGGGAGAGCATGTCAACACGCAATAGGTTACTCTGATCGTCAAGTTGACGAGTTGTACTATTGTGACGGGAGCACGAGGAAAACCAGGAAGAGAAGCCCTCGAAGGCTCGAAACTCAGTGTCCCTGTTCAAAGCTCATTCGGGCGGTACTGTCTGAGTGCAACTGTACCAAGATAGTCCCCGAAAGAGTTTCCGTATTCGAAAGACTCAGCATCGAAACGTCGAAGCCAAGGTCTAGGCGTTTCCGAAGAAGAAGAACGGTGGTCGAAGACGGTGGATATTCGAGGGTCACCGCCAACATGACCAGCAAAGGAACGTCGGCTCAGGATAACCCCGAGGCGATTCCAGAAGTGCCCCGACGTGTAACTCGTCTTCAATCCGGGGCTATCATTCGCGCGACGTATGGTAGGATTCGGACAAGAGTACCTTCGGGAGACGAAGAATCAGATGCCGGCTCAGCAGTGGCGTCTGACAATACTGTGTCCAGTGAAGGACAACCCCGCGAGTTATTGATGATAAGCGCGGAGCAAGTGGCCAAGATGCTCGAGGAGGCCATGGCCAAACAACAAGAAAGCTTTAGGTTTGAAATGCAAATGGCCATGCAGAACATGAGAGAGATGCATGACCAACAGATACAAGCATTGAGGAACCAACAAGGCGAACCAAGTCGTCCTAACCAGAATAACCTGGAAGATGAGGACACAAATGAAACTCGTAATGCCAACAACCCTCCAATCAACGCAGGGGGTGGTAACGAGAATGCTAGTGAAGACACAGGTGAAAGCCTAAAAATCAAAAACCTCGAGAGCAAAATCAATACGTTGATTTCCGCTCAAGAGACGAAAAAGACGGGCATTCCTTGTCCATACCCAAGAGAGTGGGAATCGATCCCATATCCGGCGAAGTTCAGTCTAATTAACTTCACGCCATTTAATGGGATGGGTTCACCTACTCAGCATTTGATTTACTTCAAATCGCACTTGGGAGTCATCTCTGGTAATGAGCCTCTGATGGTGTGGTCATTCGTGGGCACTCTTCGCGGAGCCGCCTTCGATTGGTATCGTCGCCTCAAGCCAGGAAGCATAAACAGCTGGGACGACATGGAGACTAAATTTCTCTCAAATTTCTTCGACGACGACACCGAGATCTCTATCGGATCGTTGCTCGATGAGAAGCAGAAAGACGGGGAGTTAGTCGACACCTTCATCAAAAGGTTCCGGAACAAGGCGATGAATTGCCGAGATCCGATCACTGAGGAGTTCATCCTCCAGACCTGCCACAACAACCTTTCGCTGGATGTGTTGGAAGCAATGGGCACAGCACCATCCAAGATATGGAAGGATTTGAAGGTCCGAGGGGAGCAAGCTGAGCGATTCCTCAGGAGAAAGAAGGCGGAGAGAGGCCAACCGGCAACAAACCCTCCGAAGCAGAACTTCAACCAAAAAGGGAAAGGTAAAGCTCATGTTAATGCCGTTGATGCTAACCAAACGTTTCAATTGCAACCTCAGCAACAGCAACAGCAGCAACAACGGGCGCTGCAACAGTCGCAGCCGCACTGGCAGCAACGGTCTCAGAAGTAAAAGTCTTCAGAGCCGAGGTTTCCTAAAGTGTACTCCTTCAAGGATGATGAAGTTCCCGGCATCTTTAAGTACCTGTTGGAGAACAACAAAATCTAGTTGCCGGCAATTGTAGATCATGAAGGTGCCAGCAAGGTGACGGATCCGAAGTACTGCGCGTAACACAGAGCGGTCCACCACCCAACAAAGTCTTGCTACCACCTCAAAGACAAGATTCAGGCGTTAATCGACGTAGGGGTCATAACTCCGAAACCGGCCAAGAACGTGGGAGCAAACACGGTGTCAATCAGTTTTAGATCGGTGCCTACAACTTGGTTCGAGCCAAAGCGCGTCACCAAAGTCGGGATGAAGACGGTGAATGACGACCCGCACGGACAGCGCCAAAAGGGACTTGTGCCACACACAGCCCCGAACGGTGAAATTCTTTGGGTGCACCCCGACCTGGTTGAAGATGAACAATGGGCCGGATCGTCATCCAAGAAGAAGTCAAAAGGGAAAGGGAAGTCTTGTTGTGGAGTCTCTGCTATCCCGGAAGAAAATGACGAAAGAATCCTAGCTTTCCCGCTTTCTGACGAAGAACAGGAAGTCTTCGCGACCCGGAGTGGAAACGAGTATCACTTCAAATATCCATCTCCTGGTGATCAATTAGCTGAGCAGGGGGTGACAAAACGGGGACCAGCCAAGACTCTCACAGAGCTGGGGGTGATTACGGTTCCTAAACCAGTTGAGGAGGCTCGACGACAGCCGGCAGATAAACAAAAGAGGCCCGAGGAGGTTCAAAATCCGAAGCAGTCCCGTTTCAGTCGTCTGATTGGAAAGGATAAACCGGAAAGTTCGAAAACTCCGCGCGTCTTCGACATCATGGCTCAGTTAGCTAATATTCCGGCGTGGATAACATTGTATGAGCTGCTACGACTATTGAAGGAGACTAGAGAAGCCTTGCAAGAAGCCTTGGCTGATTCAGAGTCATTCCTCACTCGAGTCAAACCAGCGTCTGAGGAATTGGAACTCTTAGCTCAACAGTGCAATATGGCAGCTAAGAACATTCCCTGCATCACCTTCACCAAAGAGGACATGCAGACGAAAAATTCAAAACATGATCGACCCCTGTACTTCGTTGGGTACATCGGCTCCAGCGAAGTCAACCGAATCCAAGTGGATCCGGGTTCCGCTGTGAGTATTATGCCACTTCGCCTAATGCATAGCCTTGGCATTCCGGTCAGCAAGTTGGCGTCTACAGGCACGGTCATTTACGGATTCAACACCAGCGGGTCAAGGCCTTTGGGGAAGATCCGAATAAAGTGCCAAATGGGCGATTTGAAAACGGAGGTCACGTGCTACGTGATTGATGCTGAGACATCCTATAACTTACTATTGGGTCGGCCTTGGATTCATAGTAATGTTATAGTTCCATCCACTCTACATCAGTGTTTGAAATATGTCGACACTGATGGAAGGGTTAGGACGGTGGTCGCGGATAAGCAACCATTCAAAGGGTATGAGAATTACTTCACAGATTCTCTCCTTTATGGTAACGAATCCGATACGGAACCATCGATCCAAGGCACGGACAGCGGAGAAGAAGCTGATTCCGAGGCCGGATTCGATTACAATGGCGGTTTTGTTTTTAATGACATTGTACCCTTTGTAATCAATCTCGACGATGAACAATCGTCAGATGGCGGTTGTAACTGGCAACTTGCCGATAGTGAAATAAAAGCTGATTTAGAGTACTCCTTGTCTCTTGATGATGCGATAAAAGGATTATACAATAATCCTGATTTGTGTATGCCGCTCCGATCATCTTACGTAACGAAGAAACGACTTCAGCATTCCTTCGGAACAACTCAGATTATTCCTGCCAAAATAGGGGGACGAAAAGAAGTGATTTATGGTAAAGGAGAGAATTTTCCGTTGCCGGATCATTTCCTAAGAGAAGACGAAGATGATGACAAATCAGGTCTACACTTATCTAAGTATAGTCCGGAAGCACGTACGCTCATGGAAAAACAAGGGTACAACTTCACACTCGGAGAAGGTTTGTACTTCGATCGAGGTTCTCGTATCCCAGTCAAAGCGGCATACGTACCAAAAGGGAAACCGGATGACTACTATCGTCACAAGAGAGGCTTAGGCTACGTTTCATCAGATGACGAATGTGGTTGGCAAATCATCGATCAAATTGCTAACAAAGCTAAGGATGGGTACTTGCCAGATTCTTCAGCTGAGGATTACGACACAAGTTTGGGAGAAATGTTCAAGACCTTAATGTCGAACATGACTACAGCTGATCCATCTACGTTGGAGGACGATGATCAAATGCTAACGTGGGAGGACCCATGGGTTCATCACCTAAACATGCAGTATGGTGATAGGTTCGAACAGAGAGAACCACCCACCGAAGACGAGGTAGTCCAAATTAATATGGGTGATGAGGCCAATCCAAAACCCATATTTATCAGCGGTAGTCTTCCCCCAGATGAGAAGGAGGAATTAGTTGCCCTGATCAGAGAATATATCAACGTCTTCGCTTGGAACTACGAAGACATGCCAGGGCTCGACCCCAATGTGGCAATGCACCGCCTCGACATCAAGCCGGATGCCAAACCTGTCAAACAACAGTAAAGACGGTTTCGTCCGCAGATTATGGAAGCCATCGAGGCAGAGGTTAAGAAGTTGATCGACTCAGGATTCATCCGAGAAGAACAACATCCGGACTGGTTAGCCAACATCGTTCCCGTCATGAAGAAAAATGACAAAATCAGGATTTGCATCGACTTCAGGAACCTGAATGAAGCATGTCCAAAAGACGATTTCCCTCTCTCAATCATGGATGTCATTATCGACAATACATGCGGATTCGAGAGAATGTCCTTCATGGACGGCTTTTCAGGGTATAATCAGATTAAGATGCACCCGGATGACGAGAAACATACAGCATTCAGAACGCCCCTCGGTATCTTCTGCTATACGGTGATGCCTTTCGGTCTGAAGAACGTAGGCGCCACATACCAACGAGTGATGACTAAGATTTTCCAGAAGCACCTCAGGAAAACGGTTGAATGCTACGTTGATGATTTGGTGGTTAAAAGCCGCAACAGAGAAGATCACATCAAGGACTTGAAGACGATGTTTGATCTCATGCGGAGTCATCAATTGAAGATGAACCCCACAAAATCCTTCCTCGGAATGTCCAGCGGAAAATTCCTTGGATTCGTCGTTACCACTAAAGGTATACACATCGACCCAGACAAGGTAAAGGCGATAAATGAATTGCAACCCCCGAAAAATCTAAGAGAACTCAGAGGATTGCAAGGGCGGTTAGCTTACATCCGGCGGTTCATTTCAAATCTTTCCGGGAAATGCCAGCCGTTCTCTAAACTAAACAAGAAAGGTGTGTCGTTTGTTTGGGACGACGCCTGCCAAAAAGCATTCGAAGATATCAAGGCATATCTGATGAATCCCCCTGTTCTTGTTGCACCAAAATCAGGTAAACCGTTCTTGATTTACATCAAGGCGATGAACCATTCGATAAGTGCTTTATTAGCACAAGACGATGATAATGGTCACGAACAGGCAGTTTATTACCTAAGTCGGACCTTGATAGGTGCCGAGTCTCGATATCCGATGATCGAGAAGGAATGTCTCGCATTGGTATTCGCAGTGCAAAAGATGCGACATTACTTGGTTGGCCAGACAATTTACGTCATTGCTAATGTTAATCCGGTACGGGTATTCATGACTCAACCGGGTTCGATGAATTGGCGGTTAGCAAAGTGGGCCCTTCTCTTGTCCCAGTACGATTTGTACTTCAAACAGCAGAAGTCAGTCAAAGGACAAGCAATTTATGATCTTTTGGCGGTAAGCCCGACAACAGATACAGTTGAAGTATATGATGATTTGCCAGATGAAACCCACGAGGTTAATACCACATCACACCAACAAGTATGGCAATTATACTTTGATGGTGCTTCGAGAGCAGTTAATAAGGCAGTAACCCCTGGATGCCCTAAAGTCACTTCCGGAGTTGGAGTCGTCTTAGTTTCCCCGGGGAAGCATGTTATACCTCGAGCTTATTCACTGACGAATCCATGTTCCAATAACGTAGCCGAGTACAATGCGCTCCTCATTGGACTCAGTTTCGCTAAAGAACTGGGGGTCGAATACCTCGAAGCTTTTAGGGATTCTCAATTGATTGTCAACCAAGTTCGTGGAGAGTATGAAGTCAGGAACCCAGATCTGATTCCGTACCACCAAGAGGCCGTCAGAATAGCGGATTCTTTTGAAGAGTTCTATATCGAATACATACCGCGTCTCCAGAATGCTTATGCGGATGCACTGGCAGCACTAACAGTATCACTCGCGCAACCGCCCGAAACCGAACTGCTAGTCACAGTAAGATCTCACCAGCTCTGCATACCCATATACGATATGGAGGTCGAAGAGGAGGATGACAGAAATGTAAACGCCAAAGAGGTGAACTCAACCCAAATCGGGTCTGAGTCCCGAGATTGGCGCTTTCCTATCATTGACTACGTCCAGTATGGCATTTTGCCGGAGGATGTAAAGAAAAAAGAATCTATTCGCCGAAGAGCACCACGGTTTTTTTACAATACCGAGACCCGTACGTTATATCGCTGGGGGTATGACGATTTGCTTCTTCGATGCCTTTCGAAAGAAGAAGCAAAAGAAGTTCTTAAAGAAGCACACGAAGGAGAATGTAGTGCGCATCAGCCTGGTCCCAAGCTGTATGATCGAATCAGAAGAATAGGATATTTCTGGCCAACAATGGTTCATGACGCGATCGAGTACGCTCGAGAATGTCACGCTTGTCAAGTGCATGCAAATTATATGCACCAACCGCCGGAGCGTTTACACACGTCGACCACGTCCTGGCCATTCGAGACATGGGGTATGGATATTGTCGGTCCTATCTTTCCTCCTTCAGTTAAAGGTGATCGATTTATTCTCGCTATCACCGACTACTTTTTAAAGTGGGCTGAAGCCATTCCGCTTAAAGAAGTGAAGACGAACAATGTCATCAACTTCATCAAGCATCATGTCATATACCGACACGGCGTGCCGAGGCGGATCATTCATGACAACGGTCCGCAATTCATAAGCAACGCCTTCATCAGGTTCTGTGATAAATTCAAGATTCAAGATGTTTCGTCAACGGCTTATTATCCCGCTGCTAATCGGTTAGCTGAGGCTTTTAACAAGACGATCATCAAGATCCTGTCAAAACTTGTGAAAACCAATAAGCGAGATTGGGACGATAAACTTGGCGAAGCGCTCTGGGCTTATCGCACCACCATACGCACGCCTACGGGAGCCACCCCATATTCGTTGGTGTACGGATGTGAAGCAGTGCTACCATTGGAGATTCAAATCCCCTCCCTTCGGATCGCTCTCGCAACGGAGATGACGACCGAAGAGCAGCATCAAAAGCGTCTCGAAGAACTCGAGAGGTTGGATGAAAGGCGCTTGGAAGCTCAACAACACATCGAGTTCTACCAAGCCAGGATATCTAGGGCTTTTGACAAAAGAGTCCGCCAAAGAAGCTTCAAGGAAGGAGATTTGGTCCTCGCTGCTCGCCGACCAATAATCCTCACCTCCAAGAAGAAAGGTAAATTCGAACCCAAGTGGGAAGGACCGTTTGTAATAGATACAGTCTATTCAAATGGCGCTTATCGCTTGATTTCTTTAGAGGGTGTCAGGCAATTAATGCTAATAAATGGGAAGTTTTTGAAAAAGTACTATCCCTAGTACGTTCAAGACAACTTATTTATCGGGAAGTTCCTCGAAGAATATCCCATTCAATATTCTGGAGGATAACCCAAACTCATTTCAACCACCAAAATCCCTCACTGATCAATTCTAATTGACAGTGAGTCCACAAAAATGTTCTTCCGGCCCTCTTGATTCTTCCCAGGAACAAGAGGTCCACTTTCAGTTCGGAGTCCCCTTTCGATAAACGAAAGAACTCCCTTCCTTTTCTCTTTGGTTAAACCTTCTCATGGTCATAACCGAAGTTGAAATTTCTTTCGATAAATGAAAAACTCATCTTTCGATCAGATAACCAATCCTATAAAAGGTAAGTTTATCTAGATCTCCCGGATTCTCGGAGTGAAGATCCCACTTCTAGTTTCCTTCTTGCACTGGAAATAGAATATAAAATTCTTCCTTTCCAGAATCAAGGAATAGAATATAAAATTCTTCCTTTCTTGCTCAGGGAATAGAATATAAAATTCTTCCTTTCCCACACCAACTCTTTTTCCAAAATTTATCAATTTAGGATAAATCCTAGGTATTTTATTCCGAAACCTAAGCAGGGATAAGTCTGCGCCTAACACGCGCTGCCGGTTTAGTCTTTCTCCGCAGAAGAAGACACCAGAGTTCGATTCTGGGGTATTTTATCCTGAAACCTAAGTAAGGATAAGTCTGCGCTTAACACGCGCTGCCGGTTAGTTCTTAACCGTTAAAAAGAACGCCCGTCCGCATATTTAACATTGTGGCAGTTTGTTATTAATAACACCGAAATCCATGCCTCACACGCATGGGGAATTTCATCCTGAATCCTAAGAAAGGATATGTCGGCGCCTAACACGCGTCGCCGGTTTAGACTCTTTCCCGTAGAAAGAGACACCAGAAATTGATTTTGGGGTGTTTTATCCCGAAGCCTAAGTAGGGATAAGCCAACGTCTAATACACGTTGCTGGGTAGTCTATTCCCATAACAATGGCGAAGTCTACATATTCGAAGTTGTAGCACGAAGTCTAAGGGAGTTCATTCCTTTAGCGCAACGTCACATGCAGAACGGATTAAAACAATCCGCATGTAAGCCCGACTCAAACGGTAGCCGGTAAGAGCACATCAAATCCGTTGAAGGCTGAGGATTTACCAAAAATCCTAAGTCAACGTCTCATACACGTTGTTGTTTAGTCTTTTCACAGGAGAAAGACGAAGTCTACGTATTCAATGTCGTAGCACTAAAAGAGTTAACTCTTTTAGCTTAACGTCATGTGCGGAACGGATTTAGACAATCCGCACGCTAGCCCGACTCAAACGGTAGTCGGTAAAGGCTAATCAAATCCGTTGAAGGCTGGGGGTTAGCCAAAAATCCTAAAGTCAACACCTAACACGTGTCGCCGGGTAGCCTATTCCCGTAACAATGGCGAAGTCTATGTATTCGACATCATAGCACAAAGTTTCAGAGAATTCAATCTTTGAGCGCAACGTTACATGCGAACGGATTTAAACAATTCGCATGCTAGCCCGACTCAAACGGTAGTCGGTAAAGGCTCATCAAACCCGTTGATGGCTGAGGGTTTGCCAAAAATCCTATGAATATTATGGTCAATCATTTCAAACGGAATGACGAATCATAATAAAGATAAAAATCAGTTTCACTAAAGGAATCAAAGGTCAAAGTACTCAGCAAATAAAATCATACATCAAAACTATGACCAAAAATCTGCTGACTGATCTTAGACAGCTTCTCATCATAAGCTTGCCTAAGTTTAGTTCTGATGGACTCCTCGGTGGTGGCTGAAGTCCTCGCAGCAATCTCCTCTGCCTCGGTCAGCTTCTGCTCCAAGGATCTCAATTCATCGGACAAAGCAATGTGGGTTTGCTGATCTTGTGCTTTCGTCATCTGAAGAATACCCAAAGTCTCCTCTTCTTCTCGAAGTTCTCTTCTGAGCCGGTCCATCTTGGTCTCGCAAGAAGTAATAGAAAGTTCGAGCTCAGCAAGTGAAGATGATCTAGTAGCAAGGCTGGTCTTAACTCGATCTACTCGGTCCCGCTGCATCTGAACCTCGAGCTCGGCAAGACTCTGAGTCTCGCGCGATGACTGTAAGCGGGTATACAGCTCGGCAGCAATAAATGAGGAGGCGCCTGTATCTCGGAGCTCACGAAACATCTGAAGCTCATGATCTAGGCAATCGAGGTCATCAACTATAACCTGTGCCAAATCTGGATATCCTGCTTCCCTTATCAAATTGACCTTGGAATCAAGGTAAGGCTTGAATTGGCGAAGGAGGAGTCCACCGTGGAAGAGCTTGCCAATCATAGCGTTCACGAAAGAGAAGAAGGAGCGAAGTTCTATGCAGAGAACGATCTTCTCAGGATCGTCGTCTGATAGCAACTCTTTCACAAGGGCATGGAGCCGAGAAGAAGCCCCTACACAAAGAAGGGGAAATCCGTCAGAAAAAGACCTTGAGGAAGAAAAAATAACATTCTCAGTTATTTAACTCATACCCTCTTGAGTCACTGGGGGTAGCGGAGATGTAACGACTGCAGATGCATCGACTGGGGTAGTCGGTCTCACAGCTGGCTCAACAGGATCACCCTCGACAAAAGCTCCTGTCATACACAAAACAGAATTCTCAGAGACAATACATTATAGCTGCATTAGTCAAGAATTGGCTAGTCCTATAATTAACTTGGAGGAGGCACACACCTTCAAAAGAACCCCCCTCAAGGTTCTCAGGGAATGTGGGCTCAGGAAACATGTCTCCAGGCAACTGGTCATCAATCTGAGGAGCGCCACACATGAAGTGAATCATAGGAGTGTCCACAAGCAAGCCTTCCTCGTCAAAATCATCGATCGAGAAGTCTGACACAAGAGGACATAAGTATCAAAGAAGAATGAAGAGACTAAAACCAATGAAAAGGAATTACCTTTTACAGGTACATCAGCCTCTTTATTTCCAGAATCCTCGTTCACCTCCCGCAAGTTATCTGAAGGAGCAAGAAGTACAGAGACGATTAGAGGATGCACAAATCCCTTTGTGTACTATCAAAAAGATGTATTGTTGATGGTAGATGTACCTGGATCCGCGGAATCAGGTCCTACACTGACATCCTCCCTAATGTCAGCAGCTCCTGTGGACCTTTCTACCTGTGGCAGGGGGTCAGACTCACCAGGAGATACAGAAACGGGATCGGGACTCATCTCGCTCTCCCACGTTCTCCTATATAGAGACAAGAAAAGCATGAGTCAATGTTCAGAATAATCAAGAGGATGGTTTACAAAGTAGATGTTACCTCCGTCGCTAGCAGGATCATCACCAGCCAAGTCTATATCAGAGGCTCGGGAGACTGCACGCGGCTTGCGGGCTAATCTCTTCCGCCTGGCAGCAGGGACAATAGTCGAAGGTCTCGCCTGGGGAGGAGGACGGAACTCTTCTTCCTAGTCACCAATGGTCCCTGAAACATCAAACCATTATCAGCAGTAGTAATTCTGAAAAGCAGAAGGAAAATATGAGTGACTAACCTCGCTCGGAAAAGTCATTGTAATCTTCAGGGTCTCCGCCTGAAGCCTCGTCTGCAGAATGGAAAGTCCTCTTTCCTTCTTCATCAAGCCGACGAGTTTTGTTCCGTGTCCTCTGTGACCGAGCGTTCTCCTGAATCCTACGAGAATCAACCTGAGAAGCTTCCTCGGCCTCTAGCTCTGCGATTGGCTTCACGGGGATAGTCTTATTGGCTGCTAACAACCACTTGCAGCTCAAGAAAGTAAGGTTCAGCTGCCGATCAGCACTCGGGAGACTGAACTTAGCACCAGTACAGCCAGTCACGGTCCACAACCAGGCACGGAGACCATCCACCAGACCACCGTGGGCCAAAAGCTGCTGACGGGGGTTCCCGACGTAAAGCTGATCATAGCCAAACTGGCGAGCGAATCGGCAGGGTAGATATGGCTCTATGAAGCACTGATCCCTCACTCGAAAAGTCAGATAACCTGGCCTAATGTTCACTAGCCAGTTGAAGCAGCCGATGTCTAAGTGCGTGCGATACTCCCTTGGCCTCTCTTCGTCTATCAAACAATCGCCGTATCGGCCGGAGAACTGTGGAAAGCAAGTGGAAAACGTCCAACACTTGTAGACCTGCAGCTACTGTCTGACGTCCGAAAATCCACGCCCTTCCCATTTTCCATTCTCAAGCTGCTGTAGTAGGGGAACGGAGTGGTCTATGGCGCTCGGCACCGACATCATATCGGAACAGTGAAGGACGAACCAAGCCATCAAGTAAGTGTACGGGAGCTCCGTCTTAATGGTGGGAATCTGACCTGGCAAATCACTTTCCTTCCGTGTAAAGGCACTAGAGAGCTGTCGAAGTCCTCGATGAATGTCAGCTACCATTACCGGAAGAAGTGAAAGCTCTTTCTTGTAAGCGAGCTGGACCGCTGGGTAGAGCACTTCCAAGGGCAAGGTGTCGCCAGACTGATATGGAACCACACACTTCTTTAGCCAAATAGCAAGATAACCAGCAAGAAGAGTCATCGGTCGAATCGGCGCGGTCGCATGCCATAAAAAGGATCTGAATCTGGTACCTGCAGGAAAACCACCCTCAAGACTGCTAGTGGTATAAGAATGGGCGTCAATCTTCTTCAACAAACTGTTCACTCCTGAGGGAGTAAGTGGGGCCAATTCACAGATAGCCTCGCCCGAATTGCTCTCCAGATTCTTGAACAAATAGTTCGCAAACTGCTTCAGACTCACAGATACCTTGGTCCTCTTTGCTAAAGGCTCAGACTGCGCCAAAGCAATGTGATAGTGACAAGTAAGATCCCATAGGGTCTCATAGCGATCGGGCATACGATCCTTCAACTGGTCCAATTCGTGATTAGAGGGAAAGTACTCCTGGTATAGCATCTGTCCCATGGGCAAACCAGAAATCCTATGCATCTCGTGAAGAGCCAAGCCCAACTCCCCCTGCCGGGTCAGAAATGTGTTCGAGTCTGGATTATAGAGCTCGAACAAAGCACAGAAATGCCTCGCGCTGACAGGCAAGCCATACATGGTGGCACGAACGGCTGCATATAGGCCACAAGCGTGCAACTCCTCGCCCGATCGGCTCAAGACGTACGTTGTCATGCGAGTCCACCAAAACTTGTCCAAAGAATGGACCCAGTCATAAATCCTGTGACGCGTCGCTGGCATCTCCCGTCCCAGAACAGCGAGACGATTCCTCAAGGTGGAAGCGGTGGCAAGGAACTCGTTACGTGGTGGCTCATCCAGCCCCAATACCCCGGGACGCAATCCGGTAACATGACTCCTACTCGATCCAGGAAATGCCTGATGAGTGATATAGCCGCAATGGACACTCTCATGCTCCTCAGTCAAGCGCCACGACATCTCCCGTGTCACGGCCTGACGTCTGAGCTCAGTCAATGAGCGGTGCCGAGGAATCTTCGGTAAATAGATGAAACCACTGCTGGTCTTGTGAAGCCACTGCTCAGCATCAATAAATACGGCATTCGGGCCTTCGACGGAATCGCCAAATAAGAAATCACTCTTACGAAGAGGCTGAATAGAACTGGCGTCCTTCACAAAAGGTGCGTCGGTAATCAACTGTCGAAGAGCCCGGTGCCCACCTTCCTTCACCACTTGGGCAACCTCAGTCGATGTGCCCAGAGCAAACTGAGGAGTAGCTAGAATGGGGGTAGGATCGTCGGAAGTCGAATAGTACTCACCACGATGCCCGTACACTGCGCAAGATGAGAACACTCCAGAAGGATATGCCACTGGAAATAAACAGTTAAACACTTGTTAATCTCAGCTATAAAAGGAAATTGAACTCATCTTACAAATGGGTAAGATAGAGTCATTGCCTTATAAAGGGTGAGACGATTTGGTCACGTTGTGCAATCACAAGTTAGGGCATATTGATAATATGTCCCTGCCTTATAAAGCACAATGCAGCGTCAAATCGTCCCCTTTATTTTGAGATATGGTTTTGACCAAGCAAAACATATCTTTAAAGCGTCGATCCTCACCAAGGAGAATCAAGGCTCTTCCCGATTGCCTCACCAAGGAGAACAACGTGGGGTGAAAAGGACCAATTTGCAAATTTCCAAGAAAAAATGGACTAATTTGTAAATACTGCCAAAAATAGCTCACCAGCATAAGAGGGAGGTGCACCATCAACCGACGCAGCGGGGGAGCGACCTCTCGAGGCACGGGACATGATGGCCTGCAAAATAACTCAAGGGGTTAAATTCAAAAAATAATTTCAGCCCTAAATTTTGCATAAAAACCCCTCAAAATTTCAATTTTTACCCCCTAAAAGGAAAGCTCAAGGCGTCAAATCACTCCCTCAACCCTTACATGTGACCCCACGACTCCATACATTGGATCAGACATGAAATAGACCAAGATTACGGAGGATTTACCTGAAGAAAGGCTCGAGATCCAATAAAGATGAGACCTTTAAGGAAACTTAAACCACGTGCTCGAGGGGCTTGAAAGAAACCTCTTGTTTGGAGTTTTTTGGGGGATTTCTCAGTCCAAGATCCAAAGGAAGGCTAGATCTAAGACGGATCTGAGGGTTAGATGGAGAAAGGATGCTCGAGAGAAGAAAATCAAGAGGAGAAAGGGGGGGGGGGGGAGGGGGTTCGGCCGGCCCTAGGGAGGAAAAGAAAAGAAGAGGAAAAGAAAAAAAAAGACCTCTCTTTATATAGTGAACCAGCCTTGAACCAGACCGGACCAGGGTGAACCAGACCAGGCCAGTCCAAATGAGTTCAAAAGAGGCTGAACCAGACCAAACCAGACTGAACCAGACCAGACCAGGTTGAACCAGTCTGAACCAGTCTTGAACCAATTCTGAACCAGTTTTGAACCAGGTTGAACCAGTTTAAACCAGAATTGAACCAGAATTTAAATTGAAGCTGAATTGAGCGTCGAAACAACTTCAAATCGACCGAGGGTTCAACCCCTCGCTTATTTTGGTCTCTCCCGCGCATTCGGAAGGATCGGGAGAATTTTTGAGCCAAATTATTGCCTTTTTTGGCGCCGGTTCAGCTCATCCGGGCACAAAAAATACTCCAATAAGGTATACGAGTATAAACTATTCCCTATTTTTGTTGAGAAGTTCCTGGAGAATATTTTTCTAAAAATATTTTTAAGGATAACTCAATAATATAACACCGGACAACGCGTTGCAAATAAAGACTCAACGCCAACAATCGAGGGTCAGTTATATGTTGAACCAACAAGCACGAGCTAAAGATTGGAAAATCAGGAATCGACTTCAAGTTCATAATTCCGACAACGGTCAGACAATAAATGCAGCACCGGAACTCCTACAGACATTCGACAAAGCACCGAATGAACTGAAGGATTGAAGGGATACAGAGCAGAGGTCATTTCCAGGTCCCGTTACACCGACTGAGGGTAGGGACAATCATATCCAAAGCATTCCAGACCCTTCTATAAAAGAACGAGGCTGAAATACTTTGGAGGGGGTATCTGTAGGCGTATAAAATTGCCTATAGGTCCCTTAGCACAGCTCGGCATGATGATTCGACAAACGTTCAAGTGACGAGGCGACGAGATCAACAAATTGCACACGAGCAACGGAATTCGCGCGTGGAATCAATCCAACGGTTCGGGAAGTCAATGAGTCATCCAATCGTAAAGCGGATTCGAACTCAAACACCAAGGCGGATTTACTGCCAAATCAAGACCACACAACCGAATCAAAGTCCAGATCAGTAACGAAGCAAATCACGGACAAAACAACCGAACGACGGACGAAACGAACAACACCCGGGGGACTCGGCCGAAACCGAGCCACCCCAGGGTGGCTCGGCCCAAGCCGAGCCACCCTGAGGTGGCTCGGTGGCCGAGCCACCCATGGGTGGCTAGGCTCAGAACTGTGCACGGGCACAGTTCTGGGTGCCTATAAATAGGCCATGGGTTCGTTCATTTTGGAGGACTTTTGGAAGAACTTTTGGAGAGCCGAAACTCTGCCGGATTGAGGACTTGTGCGCGAGTTTTGAAGGCTTGAAGCTTGGACATTTAGATCTGATTCTTGGCGAGCACCCGCACCACAAAAGGCAGGAGTTCGAGAGGGTCGAGATCTCAGATCTACGCTACTACACTCCGGATCAAAGCTTGGTCTTTGATCCCGAGATTCGAGCGGTTGTTTCCTTGGTGAAACAATCCCTCCCGGCTATTATTTCCTTAGTGAAATAATACCCGTTATACTGCGTAGATCTGCTTGGATCGAGATCGCGTGGTGGTCAACGGTAAATAACCCCGGCGCAGGCAAACAACCCACAAAGCGAGTGACCGCAAAACAGGAGCTCGCGATTTGTTCGATAAACAAGGAAAGTTGTAATCTTTTTTCATTTTTTGTTTGATTTTCGTTGTAACCGGATCTTATAAAAAGA
>BQKN01059226.1:0-13764 GCA_022839385.1 Asparagus kiusianus | reverse complement strand
TCGCTCGCGTTTGCCTTGCTGCAGCTTGGAAACGCTGAGGTCAGGTGTACTTCCAGAATTGTAACACGGGGATGACTTCCGCGTTTTAGAAGAAGTTGGTTGGCTTGTAACCTCTTCTGTAGAGCGTTGTAAAGACCATTGTTGAGTGATCTTCACCTTGGCTGCTCGAAAATATGAGAGTTGTCAGATTGTAACTCCCGATGTTGATTGTGAAGGCTGTTGATTAGAGCTCTCATCGGTTATCGTGAAGGCCGTCAGATTGTAACCTTCAGCGATCTACGTGAAAGTCTTCAAATTGTAGCCTTCTGGAAGTCGTCAGATTAATTGTAACTTCCATCATCGGTGTTTGATGGGGGATAAGCTATCTATTGTGATTTTTAGACAGCCTACAGAACCCCCTCCAAAGTTTTCGAAAGTTCGCGGTTGACTGGGACGAATTTTCGGAATACTTTGGATCTCAACTCTGATCCTGGAGCTGTTGATTCCTTGTCGTAAAGGAGTCGTTCTCTGCACTCGCTTCGAAGGTATCTTGGTTGAAGGGATTTGCCATGTAGGACCTTTGTGAAGGTATGCGTCATAATCCTGCTTCTGGAATGCGGGGGTGGACCTTGCATTTTGAACTTGAGACGCGGGTGTGACCTCGGCGTTCGGTTTTTGCATCGCGGGTCTGACCTCAGCGTTTGGTTTTCGCATAGCGGGTCTAACCTCAGCATTTTGACTTGAAACGCGGTTATGACCTTGGCGTTATCATTTTTGCATCGCGGGTCTGACCTCGGCATTGTGGTTTTTGCGACGCGGGTCTGACCTTGGCGTTTCGATGTGAGACGCGGAGGTGACTTTCATGCATTTTTGACTAAGTCTTTGAGACTTGTCTTCAGCTCATCTATTTCAAGTCTCGGCTTACGTCCATTAAGCTGATGAACCTGCAAACATGCATAGGATTTTTGGCAAACCCTCAGCCATCAACGGATTTGATAAGCCTTTACCGACTACCGTTTGAGTCGGGCTAGCACGTGGATTGTCTAAGTCCGTTCCACATGTAACGTTGTGCTAAGAGAATGAACCCTCTTAGACTTGATGCTATGATATTGAATACATAAACTTTGTCATTTTTACGGAAAAAGACTAACCGGCAACGCGTGTTAGGCGTAGGCTTATCTCTAATTAGGGATCGAGATAAAGTCCCCCATGCGTGAAAAACATGGATTTTTGGTGCTACGATGTTGAATACGTAGGCTTCGTCACTATTTCTTCCCGTGTTATATTTTCACTTGAAACACTGAAAGAAAATTGGAAGTGCCAGAGGTGTGGTGTTAACTTGACTAGTTTTGTGTTGCGATCGGAGCAACTTTGTGGACTTATCATCCTATTGACGAGGATTGATAAGTTGATTTGTCAGAGGTTTGGTGTTAACATGACGGGAAATTGTTACGGTCGGAGCAACTTTATGGACTTATCATCCTATTGACGAGGATTGATAAGTGGATTTGTCAGAGATTTAGTGTTAACGTGACAGGATTTGTGTTGCGATTGGAGCAACTTTATGGACTTATCATCCTATTGATGAGGATTGATAAGTGGATTATCAGAGGTTTAGTGTTAACGTGACAAGAATAAATGTGTACTTGTGACTTGCACAAGGTTTTGGGAATTAGCGTCTCGCTGGGGAGACTTGCTAAGTGAGTTTATCATCGGAAGCGATGAGTTCTGATACTTGTGATAAGATTTTGAAGACTTAGTGTCTTGCTGGGGAAGATTGTGATTCGAGCAATTTCGAGGACCTATCATCCTATTGACAAGGATTGATAAGTTGATTGTCAGAGGTGTATTGTTAACGTGACAAATTGGGAGTGATGCAAGCTGCATTCATACTCTGTGGGGGTGATGATCGTCAGAAGTGTAATGTTAACTCGACGATATGAAAGATTTGTTACTCTTAATCCAATGGATTCCAAGTAACCAACCCCCAGTCTTGAACAAGACTTAGCAGGGGAATAAAAAAAGGTAGATAAGGCACATCACCTAGTGAGGCACTATCCATGAAGTCGGAATAGAGGCACATCACTAGGTAGACCATTATCTGATGAGTTTGACTATCAGAGGTAATCATTAACGTGATATTTTTGATAGACCCGTCATTCTACTTGAAGAGGATTGGCAAGAGAATTTGGAGGGAATGGACTATCAGAGGTAATCATTAACGTGATAGTTTTGATAGACCCACCATCCTACTTGAAGAGGATTGGTGGAGGAATTTGGAGGGAGTTGACTATCAGAGGTAATCATTAACGTGATAGTTTTAGTGGACCTGCCATCCTATTGAAGAGGATTGGCAAGTTGATAGACTATCAGAGGTAACTGTTAACGTGATAGTTTTGTGGACCTGCCATCCTATTTAAAAAGATTGACAAGCTGATGAACTATCAGAGGTAACTGTTAACGTGATAGTTTTTTGTGGATCCGCCATCCTATTGAAGAAGATTGGCAGGAGAATTTGGAGGGAATGGACTATCAGAGGTAATCATTAACGTGATAGTTTTAGTGGACCTGCCATCCTATTAAAGCGGATTGACAGGAGAATTTGGGGGAAATTGACTATCAGAGGTGATCATTAACGTGATAGTTTTAGTGGACCTGTCATCCTATTAAAACGGATTGACAAGTTGATAGACTATCAGAGGTAAATGTTAACGTGATAGTTTTGTGGACCTGCCATCCTATTGAAGCGGATTGACAAGTTAATGGACTATCAGAGGTAAATGTTAACATAATAGTTTTGTGGACCTATCATCCTATTAAAGCGGATTGACAAGTTGATGAACGTGATAGTTTTGGTAGATTTTATGGTTGACAGAGGTATTAAATTAAACATAACAACTCAGAAAATTTATTACTCATAATCCAATGAACTACAAATAAACCAACCCCCCAGTCTTGAACAAGTGCAGGGGGGAAAAAGGATTAGACATGACACATCGCCTCGTGAGCCATTATCTAACGAGTTTGACTATCAGAGGTAGCTGTTAACGTGATAGTTATTGGATCCGCCATCCTACTGGAAAGGATTGACTTCAGCGGCCGTAGTATCTTCCGGATCTGACTGGGAAGAGTGAGCTTGGTTCGATTGCTCAGGAGAAGATTGGGCTTGGTCCGATTGCTCGGGCTGATCCTGCCTACTTTGTTCTTCAGCTTTGATCCTGGCAATAGTCTCTTGAGCCTGTTCGCCTTGAGAGATTAGTTGTCTCCAGGAACGGCATTCTGCAACTCCTATTCGGGCTAGGAAGTCGGTCTGCAAGTTGTGTCGACAGGTCTCTACTAAGGTAAACTGTGTCATACCTGACGAACACCGGAGAGCCATGGTTCGGAACCTCTTGACGAAGACTTTGACGGATTCCTTCTTCTTCTGCTTAGTGGCAAGAAGGGTATGGATGGAGACTTTTGTATCCTCTTCAAAGAATCTTGATAGGAAGAGTCTCTCTAGATCTGCCCATTTTTGGATACACACTGCAGGCAGTTTTCTAAACCATTCAAAGGCAACTCCCTTGAGGGTGCCAATGAATAACCGAGCCAGAATGGCGTCGTTTGATATCACATTCCCAGTCTGTGACTTGAAATGATAGATATGTTGGTTCGGTGATCCCATGCCGTCAAAAGTTTGTAGCATCGGGACCTCGAATTTTGGAGGATAAGGGGTTGCATCCCATTCGGCAGGATAAGGCCTGGTAACTCCCTCATCTTGGAGCTCGCTTCTGTTAGCAATGACATTTAGGCGGGCTTCCAATTCCTCGATTTTAGCCGACTGAGGATTTTGCTCATTCTCGGCTTTTCTTCCTTCATCAGAGGAAGATTCAAGGTTGTGGGCTTCTTGGTCAGAAGCCGTGTCATCAACCATTTTTCCCTTCTCTTTGCTTGTGTGAGGTCGGGATGAAGACGTTCTTTCCCTTCGGGAAGATTCTTGCCTGAGTGGCGAATCTGTCTTCTGAGATTTGCCTTGTCTGCGACGAGTTGAGTCAACAGGGCCAGGAGTTCATTGATGGCCTCTTGCTGAGATTTGAGCATGGCCTCCTGCTCATCAAGTCTCTTCGCGAGATCTTCATGGCTTCCCGTCATATAGGCGGAGTTCTCATGTTCAACAAAAGAGCTTGATGATTGGGACTCTGCAATGGCTGAGTGCTCATCATCAGAATTTGTTCCCCTGGCTAACCTCCGATAGTTGACAGGGGGAATAGCTCCTGTTCGCGTCCGAGTGCGTTGGTAGATTCCTTCAAACTCGTTAGCGATTTCTCTGACGGTCGATGAACGACTTGTCTCAGAGTCATCGGAACTAGGACCCGAGGCTTTCCATCTGCTGATCACATTGATAGTGACCCCGAGATATTCGGTCTCTGGAGACTTCTTCCTGCGAGAACGTCGTCGTTGGTCGAGCAAAGCAACGTTCATAATTTGGTCGAACACCAATTGTTTGGCCGCATATGAGCAGCATTGACATCCGGAGAGGACCGTAGGAATCAGTCGTTCACACTGGAATGAACGAATGACTTGTTGCATCGGTCTTTCTCTTAATATGAACTCTCTCAAGTCTGTTGTAAAGACTCGAGAATTTCTCACTGATTGTGAGGTTTGAATTGAAACCCCCAGTCCATGATTGGACATGACTGGCTCTTGGTGAACATGGACCTGGTTGAGATGCCTTGAATCCATGAACTTTTTATATCCGCCCCTCAACCTAGTCGCGCTACGCAGACTATTCGGGGGTCTCGCTGCCCGGTCAGCGAGCCGGGGGTCTAGGGGGCGGCGCGCCCCTGGCCAGGGGGTCCGGGGGGATGGAATACCCCCCGGCGGGGTTTGGGGCAACGCCCCGAAGCTCCACGGTATACACTAACTTCTGTATTGGATTTGGAACTTTGGACGCGAGGGTCGCGTTTAGCACCTAAGACGCGAAGGTCGCATTTGGCAATTGAGACGCGAAGGTCGCGTTTGGCACCTGAGACGCGAAGGTCGTGTTTGGCACCTGAATCGCGAGGGTCGCGTTTGTCACTTGAAACGCGAGGGTCGTGTTTGGCAACATGAGGGTCACGTTCTTCATTGTCGACGCGAGGGTCGCATTTTGACTGGGAAACGCGAAGTTGAGGTTCGCGTTCAACGAAGGCTTGAGGTCCGCGTTTTGACTGTAAAACGCGCCATTGAGGGCCACGTTCAGTCTGGTTCTCGCGAAGCTCATGTTCAGGCTCATAGACGCGAAGCTCGGGGTCGCGTTTAGGCTCACGAACGCGAAGTTCGCGTTGGTTGGAGGATCGATTTTCTCGAAGTTGTGCCCGTCGTTGAGACCTTCTTCTTCGACGAGCAGCGTTCTTCTTGGCTTGTTTCAAAGCCTTAGCAGCAATGTCATTGACGTTTATGGAGCTCGTCTCCTCCATAGGCCGTTTATGGCTTGTGGCACGTTGTGCGAACGCGGAGGCGGGATATTCAACTCGCTGCGCGAGTTCAGCAGAAGCCGAGCCCGCTCCTGAAGCAGAGGGGCTGTTCAATGATTTTTGGCCAAAGGAGAGGACTTTCTTTGGCGTTTCATCAGCAGATTTGACCTCCTTGGAGATTTTGACATCACGCCTAGCCTTAGGGCTAAGCGATCCAGAGGAGAGGGCTTCCTCGTATTTTGCTTGGTCGAACTCCACGACGAGAGTTTCAACAGTAGTTCCCATGAGGTGGACGTCGGACTGCGCCACCACTTCTTCGTCAGAAAAGCTAGTCCCCAGCGGAGTCGCCATCTTTTGTTTGTTGGAAAAATTACAATGAAGAGAATAAAAAAAACTTGAATTGAATTCCTTTAATTCCGATTACAACTTGATTATAAAAGAGAAGAGAACAAATTTGATTCTCTCCTTTGTTTTAAAACTGGGTTCTTCTCGGTAGCGATGGAATGCCTTCTTCGATTGCTCGCGTCGAATTTGCTCTCCGTTGACGATCTGACCGTCTCTTATCTCGTGGGAACGATGAACTTCTGTGGGAAGTTTTTATACGTAACTCTTTAATGAGTTTAAGAACTCTGAACGAGTTAGAACTCTGTTAATGGAGTTGCTAGAACCGAAAATTCGGCTCATGACCAAGCAAATCTTCTGTCGTTGAGGAATCTTCTCAGATTTGATCTTCTGAGCTTGATTCAAAAATCCTATCTCCAAGGATTTTGCTGTTACTGCTGTTGAATGATCAAACCCGAGTGGTTGAGATCTTGAATCGCCTCCAAACCCGTGCGGTTTAGATGCTGAGAATCCAACCTGCTCAAATCCCCCCCTTTGCTGCCAAGTCTTCGTTTCCAAAAGCCAGCCAAAAAGAAAAGGGCCCGAACTCAGTTGAGTTTACCCCTATTTATAGGGAATTAAGGGGTGTAACTGCCTCCTTAATTCTCTCCATAATGGGGTTGAGAGGGGTGTAACCGCCCCCTTAATCCGCTCCCAAGTGGGGCGGAAATCCCTCAGATCGTGAAGGGAAAACGGTTCCTGCAACCGTTCAGCTCTTGCTTGAACGAGTCAAACGCCCACGTTGGCGTTCAGGATCCTAAACTCGCGTCTTAGAAATGAGACGCGAGGTTGAGTGTTGGCTGAACATCCAGAACGCGAGGGTCGCTCGCGTTTGCCTTGCTGCAGCTTGGAAACGCTGAGGTCAGGTGCACTTCCAGAATTATAACGCGGGGATGACTTCCGCGTTTTAGAAGAAGTTGGTTGGCTTGTAACCTCTTCTGTAGAGCGTTGTAAAGACCATTGTTGAGTGATCTTCACCTTGGCTGCTCGAAAATATGAGAGTTGTCAGATTGTAACTCCCGATGTTGATTGTGAAGGCTGTTGATTAGAGCTCTCATCGGTTGTCGTGAAGGCCGTCAGATTGTAACCTTCAGCGATCTACGTGAAAGTCTTCAAATTGTAGCCTTCTGGAAGTCGTCAGATTGTAACTTTCATCATCGGTGTTTGATGGGGGATAAGCTATCTATTGTGATTTTTAGACAACCTACATAGTGCTCAAATCCAACGATGTTCCACCAACAAAAGTTGAAAAATGTAATATTGTACGTGTTTGAAAAAATTATGAGGTCAGAGAATACAAATGTTCACAAAATTGTAAGTAATTCCCATGTAACAAAAAAAACTATGAATTCTGAGGACTGTAATTAATCAGCAATTCTGTTTTCTTTTCAAACAGAAACTACATTCTTTAGTTTAAGGCCCTGTGTGAGAATCCATCGAGCAAAACTGTGTTTCCTATTATTTTGGAGTTTGTGAAAAATCTCCTATGAAAGCTGTTACAAAAGCAAAATAGACTCAACATAAAAGGGTTACTATTGTGTTAAAATTAAGGGCTTGTTTGGATTGAGGGGAATAAGGGTGAAGGGAAGTTAGGGGAACCATTCACCCCCATTCACCTTGTTTGGGAACATTTAGGAGGTGAATTAAGTTATTCACCCTAGTTCCCCTTGGTTCACCCCCTAATAATATAAAATTTGTTACCCCCCAAATTGGGGTGTAACCAAGGGGAAGGGAACTCTCTTCTCTTCCCTTCCATTCTCTCACCTAGTTTCCCTTAACTTCCCTTTACCCCCTACAAATCCAAACATGCTCTAAATGACGTTCCAAAGACATAAGTCGAAACTAATGTGATATTGTAGATGTTCACAGTACAAATTCACCTGCAGATGCATGAATCACGAGTGTAGTTAAACTAAAAATGGGTTTGGCCACCACAATCAAAAAGTAAATTAAAATCACAATAAAAAAAGAACAAAATTCTCAATAAAATGAAAAAAAATTGTACTTTTGAGATGAGACAAGCACTCCTTGCTCGAATTAGTTAAGAATCACCAAACCTTAATGCATTCATAATGAAATCATCAAAAAATTAGAAATAATCGGAATATTGTTCAAATAACATAAACTATCATGAACGGCGGTCACATTGAGAGTGTTAGCTTTGATCTAGGGTTTTAGCCGCGAATATCACAATCTAAACCCTAGATCAGATCTAGGTTTCGACAGAAATGGGCGAGAGAGAAGAAATGGGGAGACCTAAACCCTAGATCTAATCTAGGGTTTAGATGGTTGGGGGAT
Source organism: Asparagus kiusianus (assembly GCA_022839385.1). Taxonomy (NCBI): domain Eukaryota; kingdom Viridiplantae; phylum Streptophyta; class Magnoliopsida; order Asparagales; family Asparagaceae; genus Asparagus; species Asparagus kiusianus. The sequence continues at coordinate 5,671 of BQKN01059226.1, read as the reverse complement.
AAGAGAGGGGGAGAGAGGGGGAGGGAGAAGAGAGAGAGAGGAGAGAGAGAGGAGAGAGAGAGAGAGGTTACCCGTGTCGAGACTTGGAAACGAGAGAGAAGAGCTCGGGACTTGGAAACAAGAGAGGTCGGGACTTGGAAACGAGAGAGAAGAGGTCGGGATTTGATGAATACAAGGGGAACTATGGAATTTGAAATACGTGTATTTGGGCTTTCAAATCCATCTCTCCAAAGTAATTTGATTTGAAATCTTAGCTTAACTTGAATCCAAACTAAAGATTTAGATTTGAAATACCTTGGATTTTAAACCCTGGATTTTTGCACAAATTTACGAGAATTAATATCCCTAAATGGAAAATAGCGTACAATGTGTTTGGTTGAGGGGTAGACGATGATAATGGATTGCTCAACTTCATTTGAGAGTCTTTTTAAGGAAGATATGGAGTGTATGAAAGTAAAAATTTTCGTAAAAATGTTATGATTTTGTTCCCTTTCAAATTGGGCGTAGAATAGAGTAAAAAAAATCTACTTAAAATATTTAATATTTGGCGCTCTATTGCTATATATAAACAACTCGGATTTTATTATGAAACTATTTTTTACCTTTCCTTTCCTTAATTAGAACTTTCAAGCATGATGAACTTGTGTTTGGGAGGTTACTAGAGAAAGAAAGGAAAGGTAAAATAGGAGAAAAAAAATTGAGAATGAGAGGGCAAATATAATATCTTATTTGGGAGTTTAGTAAGGAGAATAGAGGGGAACATAGAATTGGAGGACCTCATACTAATTTTAATAAAGTAAGAGAGTAATTTAAAAATAAAAGATTGAAAAGGGCTTATAGGCAAAAACATTGAACCCGTGCGCGAGGTGCTGCGGCCTGCAGCGAACGCGCCCCGCACCAGAGGCGGGGTGCTGCAGGCACACCAGGCGCGCGCCTCATGTGAGCCTGGCGCGCGCGTTGGGCGCACCGCTTTAAGGCGTCTGGTTTTGGGCCTGTAGTGAGCTTGGGTTTCAGGTCTTTTTATTCAATAAACCCTTATGTTTTAGGGTTCTCCTCTCCTCAAACTCTCACAATGGCTACTCCTCTCCTCAATCTCTCACCGTCTCACTCCTTGACCCCAACTCGCCGAGCGACGCCGCCAACTCCGCAGACTCCTTTGTCGCCGCCGACCAATATTCACATTATTTTTTTTTACAGTTTTTCTCTTTTCTTGTTTTCTTCTTTTTCCTTTTTGAAAATAATTTGTTTTTTGAGTACATATTTGTTTTATATTGTTGTTGTTTAATCATTATCTATTTTTGCACTGACTATATGTGATCTTTTTTTTTTGCAAAGATGATGATTCGTTGTTGCATTTGTGTTTAAGTTTATAGGGGTTTCACAAATTTTCTATTAAATCTGTTAGTTTGTCTACTTAAGTTTAAAGTCTTAATTTCTGTGTAGTTAATTTTTTCTGCTGTTGACAGTTCATAGAACTTCACACTTCACATTTCAGTGAGGCGTGCGCCTTGTGCCTCGGTAACACTGGCTGAACCGGTTACGAGCAAATCCTACACCCGACCTCTGCGCGGTTCATCGTTCTCTTCGTATATTGCTGCTAAAATCCTAACTAGGGTTAGGGTTTTCGATTTCTCTGCTTCAATGGAGATCTTGGGATCAGAAGGCGAGCTCTCCTCAGGCTACAAGCTCGTTCCTTGGTCGAGTTGGGACCAGTGGCACTTCGTCAGAGAATCCCTCTTCTCCTCTTCGCCCGATTCAGTGGCCAAAGCTCTTCAAAGGGTAACGATCCTTGTTTCTTTAGGCACAATCTCTAAACTAAACCTTGTTTTAAAAAAATTTGGTCTCTTTTTGTTTCAGATTAGCGCCTGGAGGAGTAGAGGTTGCCTCCCCGTTCCCATCGATGTGACCGCTGCAATTGTGGAAATTCAACAGAAAGATCCCTTCTTCAGGTAAAAGTCGATAACTTGTAATTAAAATTTGTATATATGATATAAAAGTGAGGTATTTAGTTGAAAAAAGAGGAAATTTGGATTGAGTAACGCGCTTTATTTTTAGCATTGTTTGATCCTGTTTAGCTGTAGAATGGACTTTTAAATTTGTTATTTTATAAACCAGATTTTGAATGTTATGTTGTGTTTAATTGTGCAGAGAAGGGATTCCTAGTGATGCTCTGAACTCGGAGGAGTTGTTAGCGATGCTCTACTCTATGGCGATTATGAGGTGTTTTTCAATTTACACTGTAGAAATTTATAAATTAAAATTTATTTTTATAGTGATTAATGATATTTTTTTTACATGGATTTGGTTATTGTAGTATTTGTGCGAAAACGGAAGAGAAGTATGATGGGTTTTTGAGGGGCTCTGGTAATGGGATTGTGGTTTTTTCTTTTCTGTGTTGTGTTTTCTCAGAGAGGAGACTACTCTTAGTACTCTATATATAGATGCTACACCCCATCATCTCCACCCCCTCAAAGACTGCCTAAATATCTGAGAGAGAGATTTTTTTCAAACAATCCACTGCCCATTATCCTCTTAACAAAGTATCCTCTCGTCGAGCAATTAGTGGTTGAATTGGTCACTAATTTGAATGGGCCAAATAACATCTTCCACTTGACCAATGAAACTAAGTGATATGTCTCACACTATCCGTGAGATCAGATATTTCTTCCCACCATTACTCACACTATTCATAGAGAGAGTAACTCTTATTTCATAATTCATGAAATTTTACGTAGACTTATTTATGCTAAAGTTCCACCAAACTTACATGTTTGATAAAGGATTCCGTTGGTATTCCTTTTGTCAAAGGATCAGTAATCATATCTGTAGTAGTGATATAAGTTACTTTAACTTCTCTATTTCTACAATATCTCGAATATAGTGATATTGGATCTTAATGTATTTTTCTTTGGAGCTATTCGCGCCACTATTGATCAAGCTAATCGCTACTTGATTATCACAATAAATATCAATAGGTCCTTCTAGCAAATTGAGATCTAAATCAATCAAAAACCGTCTTATCTAGACAATATGTGTAGTTGCCATATTGCAAGCTCTATATTCAACTTCTTGTGTGTATCTAGCAACACACTCTTGTTTCTTGTGTGTATCTAGCAACACACCCTTGTATTTAGCAACACACCCTTCCGGTGGGTTCAATAGGGGTCGCCGCTAGAATTTAATAAAAGTAGGTTTATGTAAGAAGAAGCTACTTTTGGAAGTGAGAAATAGAAACTTTTGAGCTCTTTAGGGAAAAACATTAAAAAAAGGGTAATGGTAGGGGCAGACTCACGTGATGGTTGTTGAGAGAATTACACAACCACACAAATAAAAAAAAAACTTTTGGCTAGTGGAATTCACGTGTGAGGTTTGGGAGTAGCTCAAAGCTTTTCTTTTCTTGGGAAGAGGGTAGGTGAGAGAGGGAAAGCTGTGGGTACAGAAACATTTATGGCCATAAAAAAGGGTACATATAACTCTTTAGTTTAGAAGAGAAAGGTAGCTACTGGTTTTATGGAGATAGATATAAACCATTGGACAACCAGCTCTGACACCAGTGTGCGAAAACGGAAGAGAAAAGTGTGATGGGTTTTTGAGGGGGCTCCGCTAATGATATTGAGGTTTTTTTCTTTTCTGTGTTGTGTTTTCTCGAAGAGAAGACTACTCTATATATAGAGGCTACACTCCATCATCTTCACCCCCTCAAAGACTGCCTCAATATCTGAGAGAGATATTCTCTCAAACAACCCACTACCCTTTATCCTCTCAACAAATTATCCTCTTGTTGATCAATTAGTGCCTGAATTGGTCAGTAATTTGAATGGGTCAGATAATAGTATTTAGGAAGATCGACACTACTTGGAGATTATTTTTTGATTTAGTCATTATAAGGTTGATTTTGTGTTATTCTCTCTCTTTTGGATATGTCTTGGTTATTGGATATTGGTTTGCACGTGGCTAAACTGCAAAATAAATCATTTATCTTGTACATGGCATATGTCTTGAGTCTTGACTGTTGATGGTAGTATACCTAAGCTTGTTTTGGTTTCTCATCTTAGTTGAACAGGCATCAAGATGCTTGGGGTAGCTGTACAAATTGAGTAGTTTTCTTTTTTTTTCTTCAACTTCCTTCTTTATAATGAAAGGTCCTTTTTTATAAATTAGAGCGTTAGGCATGTGTGATGCTAGAATATACTGCCTAAATTATATAAGAATGACACATATGTATAAGTTTTACTGTTCTCTTCGAAGAGATCCTACTTGGAACTTCAGGGACCTTTATAACTAAGTGTCTGCTTAATTGTCTAGATAAGTAATTTGAACATATTGAAACTTAAGCTAACAAACCATATAATGTTCCTGCTCAGTCTTCTCTAAGAGTAGAAAGAATCAACTGCCTTACAAAATGCTTAAAGAACAGTTTTTATTCTTGTGCTGTCCAAGAAGTGAGCATCTTGTTTTGCTCAAATAACCATTTAATTGCTATTTTCCCCCCTCATGTGATGCATCAGTCTATTATTTGTTGACCACTTACTTTCCAGGCTTGTGAATTGTTTTGTTGAGCCTGCACACAAGAAAACAGGGCGGTCAATATCCGAGTTGGCTGATGTAGTTGGTATCCCGCGGATGTTGGTGGATATTCGTCATGGTTGTTTACCTTTAACCTTTTTTAGTTCAATTACAATTTTACGGTTGCACTTGCGTTATTTGTGAAAAAGAAATCTCATGCCATGTCTGGTTTCTTGCCTATGTTATAGAGAGTTCTCACCGGAATCTTCCTTCACTTCGTTTGGTCCGCATGGCTATCACGAAGGTATACCGTGTTTCTCTCTACTTGTTTTTATGAACAACGGTATTAACATATTACCACTTTGCGCACATTTGTTTATCCATTTTTTTCTGATTTTTTTGCACAGTAGTAGTGATGAGGCTGTGTACTACTTTAAACTAAGAACCTTAATTTAACATCTTAGGTTGTATGATATACGAAACTTCCCATGTCTCAAGATCTAGTGGTATCTCCTTTAACTTTAATCTTGGGATTTGGAAACTTGTTCACTCCTTTCTATTGCTACTAATAAGTTGTGCATTTATTTGCTCATCAAATTTTTTGAGGATTACATTTTATAGTGGGCTACTGATTGACATTTCTCATATATTCATTATGGGTTGTGGCGAGATTATTTTCTATATTTCTAGATCAGAAAACTTTTTTAAAATTGTTAATGTGCTGATCTTAGATCATGTATTAGAAAAAGGATTTGTTTTTAATTGATTTCAGAAAGTGCTGATGAGTTTGATGTATTAGTAGCTTAATGCTTGTAGGTTGACAAGGCATTCACCTGTTGATGTATTAGTAGCATTAATGCTTGTAGCTTAATGCTTGTAGGTCTATAGTGAAGGAAGTGAAAGATAGTCGAAAATATTGTGCACAGTGCACCTTGTAGGATCTAATTGAAAGGATTCTCGAAGCGTTCTTTGACCTTCTGAAGCTTTTAGACACAAGTATAATTTTTTTAAAAAAATTCCCCTAATAACATGTCATGGTGCATTTTGGATAGTAAAATCTTTTTTTAAAACATGGAATCCTGTTGCTAAGCATGCACAAAGTTAATAGGATTATAGGGTGATGGTGGCATCTGTTCATAATTTTGGGTTCAACATGGAATTTATA
>BQKN01059224.1:3442-39303 GCA_022839385.1 Asparagus kiusianus | reverse complement strand
GTTTTCTTTGAATTTATTGTAATCAACCGAAGATATAATGAATTCGACAACAATCCCAACTTTTGCTGAAAACAAACTGGCGACCACAGTAGGAGCCAACGGTCTCGCTGCCGAGACCGTCGTGTCGCAGCCGATCATCAAGATCCCAATTGAATCAGCGGTCGAGTATGAGTTCGACCAAACGAAGTTTGAGGAATACTTGTCATCCTCATCTGTAAAGATTTCCTCGCCTCGCAAATGCAGGAAGACTTTATCTTCGTTGAAGCTCTTTGAATGGTCAAATGCTACAAATGAAGATTCTCGTCTGATTGTTGCTGAGAATTCTACTCGCAACGTCTCTGCTCACAATGACTCTTCCCCAGTTAAAGAGTCATGGAATCAAACCCCACCGGTACTGACAAAAAGGACTCGCCAGAGACAACGTCAGCGCCGCGCTCGCCAAATGGCTAAAGCCTTGGAACAAACCGACGGAGTTCGTTATCATGCGGACTTAGAGTCGAGGAGGCATCGAGTGAGTCAGTTGTTTCAACAAGCAATCACTCATGTCTCTACTAAACCAATGATGGATGAATGGACTCTTGTCAAAAGGGCTCGTTCAACCCTCAAAGAACGCATACAAAAGCGTCGTGCAAAGGTTGCTCATACCCGTGCTCTTTTACAACAAAGGATTAAAGGGAAGAAAGAAACGGTAACCAAAGAACCACCAAAACTCTGCAAAGTTTGGATCCCAAAGTCTGGAGTTGTACAAAACCAACATTCGGAGCCCGTGAAGATTCCATACCCACAAGGGGGTGGTTTTAAACGTGTGACTCTTGATGTAACCTTGGATCGCTCGAGGACAGTGATAAATCGTCCCGAGAATGCCAACAAGGTTTTAGACCCTCAGAAGGAGACGTGTTCACTAAAAAGTACCGTCATACCTAAGAGGTCATACCAACGGATGATAGGATTTTCCGACAATCATACCGACGAATTGTACTATCAAGCTGGGGGTATGAACAAAACACGAAAGAGAACTGTCCAGGAAATAAACTCTCATTGTTCCTGTACACGACTCATTAGAGCCGAAATGTCAAAACCCAAGCTGAGACATTTCCACATGGTTGATAAAAAAAAGCATGAAGGGATATCCTCGGAGGATGAACTTTCAGACACTTGTTCAGCCATCGCTTCAGATGATACGATGTCTAGCGCAGGACAAGCCAGAGAAGTGTTCATGATCACCACTGATCAGTTCACTCAAATACTTTAAGAAGCCCTAGCCAGACAGCGTGAAGAAATTAGGGCTGAAATGAAAACAGAGATGGAGTCAGCCATCAAACAAATGAAAGAGCTGTTAGCTCAACAGCCTCAAAATCCTGAGTCCAGTCAACGAGCTGAATCCAGCCGCCACGCTCAGAATGTCATAGACGACAGTGATCCAGAAGTAGACAAAGTCATCTTGGCTGATACACCTCCCAATAGCAATAACGCTGGGGGTGGTTTAACGGATTCTCCCAGCAATGACATTGGGGGTGGTTCGATGGCGCCTCTTACAGGGGGTGATCAAACTCATTCTCCTCAAGGTCCTTCGAATGAAGATGATGATGAGAGAATGAAAGAGCTTGAAAACAAAGTCAATACTTTGATGACGGTTCAAGAGGTAAAGAAGACGGGTATTCCATGTCCTTATCCAAGAGAATGGGATTTAATTCCATACCCGACAAAATTCCATCTGATCAACTTCACACCGTTTGAAGGAAAGAGATCGCCTATTCAGCACTTGATTTATTTCAAGTCTCATTTGGGCATGATATCTGGAAACGAGTCTTTAATGGTCCGGTCATTCGTTGGCACCCTTCGTGGACCCGCCTTCGATTGGTATCGACGCCTCAAACCAGGGAGCATCAACTGCTGGGATGACATGGAAAGTTTGTTCCTCAGCAACTTCTTCGATGATGATACCGAAGTGTCAATCGGAACCCTTTTGGATGAAAAGCAAAATGACGGAGAGTCGGTCGATAATTTTATCAAACGCTTCCGTAATAAGGCAATGAATTGCAGAGATCCTGTCACAGAGGAATTCATCTTGCAGACATGCCACAACAATCTTTCCATCGATGTCTTGGAAGTCCTGGGGGTCGTACCATCCAAAACTTGGAAGGATTTGAAAATGCGCGGTGAACAAGCTGAACATTTTCTTAAAAGGAAGAAAACTGAGAAGGGCCAACCGACGACGTCTGCAATCACTGGGAATGCGACTCTCGACACGAGGTTCCAAAAGGAGTATTCCTTCGAAGATGATGAAGCTCCAACCATTTTGAAATACCTACTGGCTAACGACAAAATCGAGCTGCCACCTATTAAAGATCAAGAGGGTGCTCAGATGGTTACGGATCCAAACTACTGCGCATACCACAGAAGGGTTCTTCATCCCACTAATATTTGCTTCGGACTCAAAAATAAGATCCAAGACTTAATTGATTCCGGCGTCATAACGGCAAAACAAGCCAAATGAGGACGCATAATACTCCATTGGGCACACGAGTATAAACTGTTTTCCCTTACTCCAATCGGATGCACGAGTATAAACTGCTTCTCCATGTCACTCCAAAGAGTATATAAGTATAAACTGTTTCTCGGTCATCCAACTAAATACAACCCGGCCTCACAAAGGAAGCTGGGGGTGGATGATTTATGTAACGGGAAGTTCCTAGAGAATCTTATATTCTTAAGGATAACCTGAACATGCGAATGATAATGACGTACTCCTCGTTATACCCAGTTTTACAAAGAAAACTGGGGGTCGGTAATTTATGTAACGGGAAGTTCCCGGAAGAATGTTAAATAAAATATTCTTAGGGATAACCTGATTATTATGAAACACTACACTTTCGTTATGATTTGTACTCACACTCCCACTATTCCTTTGGTCAAACCTTTAAACAGTTAGGACCAAAACCAAAATTCCCCTCTCGATTCCTTCCATGAACGAGAGGTCCACAAATTGAACGATCAAACCTTTAAATAGTTAGGATCGTATCAAAACCCCCACTTGGTCAAACCTTACTACAGTTAGGACCAAAACCAAAATTCCCCTCTCGATTCGTTCCATGAACGAGAGGTCCACAAATTGAATGATCAAACCTTTAAACAGTTAGGATCGTCTCAAGTTCTCATTCGATCAAACCTTTAAACAGTTAGGATCGTCTCAAACCATCACATGGTCAAACCTTTAAACAGTTAGGACCACAAACAAAATCCCCACTCGATTCGTTCCATGAACGAGAGGTCCACAAATTGAGTGATCAAACCTTTAAACAGTTAGGATCATCTCAAAATCCTCTCTTGGTCAAACCTTTAAACAGTTAGGACCACAACCAAAATCCCCTCTCGATTCGTTCCATGAACGAGAGGTCCACAAATTAAACGATCAAACCTTTAAACAGTTAGGATCATCTCAAACCATCACATGGTCAAACCTTTAAACAGTTAGGACCACAAACAAAATCCCCTCTCGATTCGTTCCATGAACGAGAGGTCCACAAATTGAGTGATCAAACCTTTAAACAGTTAGGATCATCTCAAAATCCTCTCTTGGTCAAACCTTTAAACAGTTAGGACCACAACCAAAATCCCCTCTCGATTCGTTCCATGAACAAGAGGTCCACAAATTGAACGATCAAACCTTTAAACAGTTAGGATCATCTCAAAATCCTCTCTTGGTCAAACCTTTAAACAGTTAGGACCACAACCAAAATCCCCTCTCGATTCGTTCTATGATCGAGAGGTCCACAAATTGAACGATCAAACCTTATGACAGTTAGGATTATTCAAACCAATCCAGATTCTCTAAGTGGAGATCCCACTTCGAGTTTCCTTTGCACCAGGAGATAGAATATAAAATTCTTCCTCTCCAATTCTGGGTTTATCTCTACCAACAAACAAGAGATCAGGAGATAGAATATAAAATTCTTCCTCTCCGATTCTGGGTTCATCTCTACCAACAAAAAAGAGACCTGAATACTCCAATAGGTACACGAGTCTAAACTGTTTCCCTATCCTCAACAGGTAGTTTCTGGAGAATATCACTCAAAATATTTTTAAGAATAACCTGAATACTCCAATAGGTATACGAGTATAAACTATTTCCTTAATTTTAACAGGTAGTTTCTGGAGAATATCACTCAAAATATTCTTAAGAATAACCTGAATACTCCAATAGGTACACGAGTATAAACTGTTTCCCTACTATTAATAGAAAGTTTCTAGAGAATATTACTCAGAATATTCTTAAGGATAACCTGACAATCCGTGTTCTCATGAAGACCGATACAATGTGATGATAAAAGCTGAATCCACCAGTACAAGTTCCAGCTTCAATTCAAGATTTCGACAATGGTCAAGCGATAAACGTGACACCGGGAGAACATTAGCTATTCTACAAAGAACTGAATAGGCTAAAGAAAGAAGAGATCAAGAGTTGAAGTCATTTACACGATCTACTCAACCAAGTATTGAAAGGATCGTAAGTAAAATCCATCTTATCCAAAGTATCCCAGAACTCCTCTATAAAAGAATGAGTCTGGAATACTTTGGAGGGGGTATCTGTAGGCGTCAAAAAATGCTGAAAGGTATCTAAACACAGATCAAAAGGAAGTCATCCAAAATGTTAAGAAAGAACACAAGTGTGGATTGTCTCGCCGCGCGAGACAGACTCTACTGTCTCGCCGTTCGAGACAGTCTTTACTGTCTCGCACGTGCGAGACAGTGTTTACTGTCTCGCCTGTGCGAGACAGTCTTTTACTGTCTCGCCCACGCGAGACAGTATTTACTGTCTCGCCATGCGAGACAGCATTTACTGTCTCGCAGGCGAGACAGCTCTCAGAAGGTCAAAACCGCTTTGTGAAACTGCCAACACGTGGCCACTAACTGTTCAAGAACGTGGGGAACGTCGTGGGCGAGAATCATGCTGACAACTGCCGAAATAACGGAGTTTCAAAACGTGGGAAGGCAGTTACAAGAAACTGTCAGGCAGTTAAAGATTTCTGAGACACTGTTTTACTATCTCGCCGGGCGAGACAGCAAATTTGCTGTCTCGCTGGGTGAGACAGCAAACACTGTCTCGGAAGACAGTTTTCTTCTCGGGGCTATAAATACCCCCTGAGATCATTTTTTAGGGGAGGTTGGCACAAGGACGATCCAAGGCTGACCAGAGAGCATTCCAGAGCAGAAAGAGCAGAGATTTCAGTTCCTGGAGTAATTCCTTGACATTCGAGCTTAGACTTGATTTCAAGAAGAACGACTATCTTACATCGATAAGATATCATTTCCAATTCTCACTTCGATAACGAAGGAAGAATCATAAGCCCCTCACGATTCAATCAGGATCTGTGATTCGGTGGTCAACGAGCTAAAGCGTTCCCGGCACAGGCAAAGATCCCACAAAAGCAGTGATCCAAACAACGATCCTGCGTTTATTTTCTCAAGAGTTGTAATCTTCATTTTTGTTGTGTAAAAGAGTCTTATAAAAAGGCTGTTTTCTTTGAATTTATTGTAATCAACCGAAGATATAATGAATTCGATAACAAGATCAACTTTTGACGAAAACATCTACAAGCTCCCATAGTTGAATCGTATGGGGGTTATATAGGACATGAGGGATGCTTAGTCTTTTAAAGTGACGCATAGCTCTCGATCAGCTCGTATCTTCATTATTTTGCAGTTCCGTTGCTTCACATATTTTGTCGACTCACTTCATGCGCTTGTCAACATCAATTGAGCTTCTATATCTTGGATAGTGATGTTCATCATCTTCTCTTTGTCTCGAGCCCGTGTGGGAACCTATAGGCATTTTTAGACACCTACAGATACCCCCTCTAAAGTGTTTCAGTCTCGTTTCTTTTATAAAGGAGCCTGAAATACTTTGGATATGACCGGTCCAATCTTCAGTCGGTGTAAAAGGACCTGTAGTTAGCTTTGACTTTTGACTCCTTCGATTTTCAGTCTATTTAATATGTTAACGAATAACTAAAATTCTTCCAGCGCAGCGTTTATCGTATAGCCATTGTCGAAGTCTCGAATCAAAACTGGTGAGTTGATTTTAGCTCGTATCATCGAGTTGACTTTGAACTGACTATCTCCATCACAACACATTGACTGGCATTGACTTTCATCACGAAGTGTTAACCGTCGTTGACTTTCATCGCAATGCGTTGACTGGCATTGACCTAGGGTTACGTGTTGACTACGGTGTTGAACTTAGGGTTTCGGATCGCTCGACGTTAACTTTTCATCGCAACGCGTTGACTGATGTTGACCTAGGGTTACGCATTGATCGGCGTTGACCTTATGGTTTCAGATCGCCCGGCGTTGACTTTTCATCGTAACGGGTTGGCTGGCTTTGACCTAAGGTTATGCGTTGATCGGTGTTGACCTTGGGGTTTCGGATCGCCCGGTGTTGACTTTAATCGCAAAGCATTGACTTTTGTTGATCATAGGGTTACGTGCTGACTGGCGTTAACCTTCGGGTTTCAGATCGCCCGGTGTTGACTTTTCATCACAACACGTTGACTGTCACTGACCTAGGGTTACGCGTTGACTGGCGTTAACCTCAGGGTTCGCCCGACGTTGACTTTCATCACAACGCGTTGACTTTCATCACAACGCATTGACTTTCTTTGACATAGAGTTACGCGTTAACCAACGTTGATCTTTGGGTTTTGGATCGACCGTCGTTAACTTTTCATTGCAACGTGTTGCCTACGTTAACCTAGGGTTACGCGTTAACCGGCATTGACCTTAGGGTTTTGGATCGCCCGACATTGATTTTTTATCGGAACATGTTAATTGGAGTTGACCTAGGGTTAAGCATTGACCGGCGTTGACCTTAGGATTTTAGATCGCCCGATGTTGACTTTTCATCGCAACGCGTTGATTGTCGTTGACCTAGGGTTACGTGTTGACCGGCGTTGACCTAAGGGTTTCGGATCGCTCGTCATTGACTTTTCATCGTAATGCGTTGACTACATTAACCTAGGATTACGCGTTGATCGCTGTTGACCTTAGGGTTTCGGATCGCCCGATGTTAACTTTCATGGAAACGCATTGACTTTCGTTAACCTAGGGTTACGCGTTGACCGGTGTTGACCTTAGGATTTTGGATCGCTCGACGTTGACTTTTCATCACAACGCATTGACTGGCGTTGACCTAGGGTTACGCGTTGACCATCATTGACCTTAGGGTTTCGGATCGCCAAGCATTGACTTTTCATCGCAAGGCATTGACTAGTGTTAACCTAGGATTACGCGTTAACCAGCGTTGACCTTAGGGTTTCGGATCGTTGATTATTGACTTTTCATCGCAACACATTGACTTTAATTGACCTAGGGTTATGCGCGTTGACCGTGGTTTATGCGTTGACCTTAGGGTTTCGGATCGCCGATCGTTGACTTTTCATTGCAACACGTTACCTTACGTTGACCTAAGGTTACGCGTTGATCATCTTTGAACTTAGGGTTTCGGATCGCCCGGTGTTGACTTTTCATTGCAACGCATTGACTATCGTTGACCTAGGGTTACGCGTTGACCTTAGGGTTTTGGATCTCCCATCGTTGACTTTTCATCACAACGCGTTGACTGCATTGACCTAGGGTTACGCGTTGACCGGCATTGACCTTAGGGTTTCGTATCGTCTGACATTGGCTTTTCATCGCAACGTGTTGACCGGCGTTGACCTAGGGTTACGTGTTGACCAGCGTTGATCTTAGGGTTTCGGATCGCCCAGCATTGACTTTTCATCGGAATAACCAATAACCGGCGAAAACAGGCGAAATAGGATCATGAAAGCACCTGTGGACCTGCATTGGTGTCTCGGCCTTTGCCGAGACACCCCTAGGTGTCTCGGCTATTGGGCCGAGACTCCTCTAGGTTCTCTTTTTTTGATGTGTCCTCTTGTTGTACCTTCATCATTTCTTCCTCTTTCCAAAATTTCAAATAGAGTTCTTTCCCCCTCAAACTCCTTCCCCCTCTTATCAAAAACTCCTCCTGCAAACCCATTTTTCTTCAATAACTCTCAACCCATCCAAACTCTTGCTTTAAAAAAAAAAAATCAACCCCTCTACAAAATTTTGGATTTTCTTCTCTTGTTTGGGTGAAAATCCTCTCTTCACAAGGCTAGGGTTCATTGTAATTTTAAGCTCAAGATTTGGACCTTTGAATTGGGTTTTCAAGCTCTTGATTTGGGTAAGCTCTTTTTTTCATCCCCTCCATATTGCACACTTGATTTTGATCCAAAAGTTTATGGTTTGGATGTAAATATTAAAACTTTACTCTTGTAGTGTGGGTATGTAATGCAAAGATTGTAGTTTTTTGCTTTTATGAGTTAGGTTTTGTGAAAACGATTCAATCTTGATGATGAGTTTTGAAAATGGCCGAAACTTTGAGGGCTTATGTGCAAAATATGGGGCCGAATTTTTTTGGTGGGTTTATTTGCCAAAGTTGGCCGAAATTTTGAGGTGGTGTTGTTGCAAAGGACTGAAAATTTTGGGGCTGAAATTTCATGCCCATTTGGCCGAAATTTTGATGGGTGCTTTATGCAAAGAGACCAAAATTGTTGAGGGGTTTATTTGCAAAAAGCAACCAAATATTGTAGAGGAGTTTATTTGCAAAAGGACTAAAATTTTAGGGCTGTAATTTCAAGAGTTTGGACTACATACCCATGACCAAAAGTTTGAGAAGTGTATGTGCAAATTGGGCTGAATTTTGTAGAGGGGTCTATTGGCAAATTGGACCGAAATTTGTAAGGAGGTTTATTCATAAAATTGGCCAAGATTGTGAGATATAGAGGATAATGGTTTTCCTTCCTCGATCATGGCCAAATTCAAATGTGTCTGTGGCTAAAATTTAACCTCGAACGTGAGGGGTATTTTGGGTATTTCACCTAAAAGTTGATCATGAAGGTTTTAAATGCAATTTGAACCCATTGTTTGCATGCATAGAAGCCATAGGTTTAATTAGACTTCAACTATAAAATCCTATTTTGTTTATAGGATTTTAGTCAAAGTTCAAATTTCCCTTTTGATTTTTGGGTTCTTGGATTTATGATTGTACCTGATCCGTTGATTTTCGTTGCAGGTTAACCATGTCTCCGCACAGACCATGATTTCATAGGAGTCGCTCATATTCTCATCATAGTGAGAGGGAGGCTCCCAAAGCTTCCTCTTACGGGGGTGAGCTTTTATGCTTTTTGTATCCTCGTTTGACTCCTTTGCAGGTCATTCGGGAAGGACCGACGTCCTCCTTCACGGGGATTGAGGTTTGAGGATGATTTATGATTCTATCATGCCCTCGTTTGGCCCCTTCGTGGGTCATTCGGGAAGAACCGACGTCCTCCTTCGTGGGGATTGAGATTTCAGGATGATTTGTGGTTCTATCATGCCCTCGTTTGGCCCCTTCGCGGGTCATTCGGGAAGAACTGACATCCTCCTTCGTAGGGATTGAGGTTTTAGGATGATTTGTGGTTCTAAAGTACCCTCGTTTGGCCCCTTCTCGGGTTATTCGGGAAGAACCGACGTCCTTCTTCGCGGGGATTGAGGTTTCAGGATGATTTGTGGTTCTATCATGCCCTCGTTTAACCCCTTCGCGGGTTATTCGAGAAGAACCGACGTCCTCCTTCGTGGGGATTGAGGTTTCAAAAGACGTGTTTTGCTTGGGCAATTCACGTCTTCCTATATATTAGGATGATTTTGTGTTGTATTACACTGTGTGGGTCAGGGTACATTACCTCGTTGTTTACGTGATGATGTATACCACCCTTCTTGTGTAGGACACTCGAAATCATCTCACCAATCACTCAATGAATGACTCTATCTCGCTAGCTTGTGAGATGATTTCAACCCTTGTATAATTTATGAATTATTTTTGATTCCATGTTTGTTTTGCTGCAGTTGAATTCCCCACAGATGGCCTTCCTCCTTATGCTACCAGCGGTTGTAGTAGAGAGACCTTTACTGCTAGTATCGATAAGAAGGCCATCGATCCTACCCCTCAGTTTGATGAGAGTCGTCCCGAGGAGTTCCGTCGATTGATACGAGATGGGGGCCGTCGTTCACTGCGCCAGCTGATTACCGATGCCACCTTCACTGAAGACTCTATTTCCACTCAAGCTTTAGAGAAGCCTGATTATTTATTCGGAGACCATGTCGAGGATCCGGCTAAGCTGATTCTTGATGACGAGCATTGGTTGAATAATGATGGAGGGCTCCTTTTATACATCCCTTCTATTCCCCGTCAGCATTCTCTCGCTCATTTGGAGACTCAGGCTGTGCGGTCACAAATGTCCTGGAATCTTACAAATGACCATGATCGAGTTCATTGTGGATTTATTTCTCTTCATAAGACCCCAGGTTCTGATGGATATAATAATATTTGCGGCCTTCGGCCGGGGATTCTGGGCCTTGATACAGCGCCACCAGACGAGGTGTCATTAGCCGTCCCCACTGTAAGGAATCGTCTGGCCAAGCTTGGGAGGAAGTTACCTCCGATAGAGTTCAGATGTTTCGGTTGGGCCTATTCACCACCCAAAAAGTGGTGGACTCGTATGACCAGTTATGTCTTGGGATGTTAGGAGAGTGATCTGAGACACAGTGGGTTGTATGCGCCCATACGAGCCACCATGTATGGATTCCCGGTCAGCAGTCGTCATTTCCTAGCGTTATTGGAGACATATATCCCTGACAGTAACACTTTCTTGACTTACAATGGGGAGTTGGTATTAGCTCTACATGAGATGCATAAAGTTTCTGGTCTTCTGATGGGAAACTATCCATATCAGGAGTACTTTCCCTCAAACCTGCAGTTAGGGTGGTTGAAGAGAGATTCTCCCGTTATGTATGATATGCTTTGGGACCTTACGTGTCATTATCATACATCCCTAGTCAAAGTGAGTCCTCTGGCAAAGAAGAAGAGGCAAATCAGTTTGAAGCAGTTTGCTGATTATTTATTCCAGTACTTGGAGAGCAGTTCGGGCGAGGCCGTTTGTGAGTTGGCCTCTTTGACACCTTCTGCCATTAATAAGTTAATTGAGAGTGCCGAAGCTTGTTCATTTACTACCGCTAGAACTGAGGGAGCTTTTCCCACGGGGACCAACTTTCAGACATTCCTTTGTCATTCACAGAAGTCCATTCGGCCTAAGACCCTCCTGGTGGGCTATCTCACCCTCGGGTTGAAGAAATGTGCTGTTCCATATTAGTTTTTTGACGCCTTGCCTATTGAGGTCCTCCTCCCTACCATTCAGTTAGCTAACGGGAAGGATCTATCTCTGCTTCTAGCGATGGTTGTCGACATTCATTGTAGGCTTAGGTATTTGGTCGATGGTCCTACACATGTGGGTTCTGAACCGTCGACTGAGCTTCTTTCTGTAAAGGTCGAGCTTCCGTATACATACTTGATGGCATGGCTCATCCTTCACTACCCTGATTTGATGTCGGTGCCTAGTACTATTGATGCCTCCGTTCCTTTTGTGCAGATGTTAGAGAGGAGCAAGTGGTTCGGGAAGACATTCACCGATGTGCAGCGAGAGCTACAAGTTCGTAAGAGTTGGGAGTTCTTCAAGTGTTTTCCTCACTTCTCAGGCCGTTATGATGATGTGTTGAATGATAAGGAGAAACCATGGGCCAGTCAGACTTCCCTTGACAGCGGTTGATTCCGTTGGTTGGTGAATATCCGCGTTGGATACTTCGTCCTTCGGGTGAAGGGTCGTTGCCACATAGAGCCTTATCTTCCATGCCGTTTCGCTCACAAGTTCAGTTATGACCAACTATATGTTAGGAACCTGAGCTGGGGCTTGAGGATCGAGGGGGGTCTTATTGACGACGTTTGAGCATGGCTTTGGACTATGATGGGTTGTACTGGAGCCTATTTCGCTCTTCCTTCATCCAAGCGCAAACCGTTGCTTACTTTCCTCAGCTACAAATGGCTCCTTTCTGCCAACGAGCTTCTAGATGTGAAGAGCCACTCAGAGTTTGAGGCTGAGCATTTGGTTCAAACTATTATTAAAGCTGCTTGTAAGGCTGAGCTTTCAAAGAAACAAGGAAGAAACCTGTCAAACCCTCCCGTTCTAGAAAAGACAAGATGGAGGATGATGAGGAGCTCCTTCCTATTGATGATGAGGATGAGACTTCTGAAGATGAATTTAGGGACACAAACACCGACATTGGAGTTGATGGGGAAGAATCTGAGATAGGTCTGTCAGAATTTTTCTTTTCGGAATTAATGGATTTGGCATTTTCTTGTTGGCATCAACACTATACCCCTTCTAGATCTCAACTGGCTTTTCAAAAGCCAGAACGAAAGGTCTTATTTACTTATCCTAACAATGACTCTTGTCACTCCAGGTAGGATGGTTGATGAGCATAAGCCCCTTATTTTCCGTTATGCGAGATCACGGCCCAACGCTGAGGCTTCTACACAAGTCGAGATGCGTACTAAATCTACGCATGAGCGGCCTGTTGGTTCTGTGGGAGCTCGTTCTCCAAAGCAGAAGAAGACAGCTCGTAAGTCGTATGTCGATCTGTGTACCCGTGAAGTAGAGTTATGAGGTACTGTAACTACTGATGGAGAAGAAAGTAAGGTAATGCTCCCCCATTTCATGACTTTAAAATAGTGCTCTTTTGGATTCCCTGAACAAATCATGTTCCGTGTTTTAGGAAGCCATGGCGGAGGTGAACTTCCGCATGACTCTATATTTTCTGATCCTGACCATTTGGATAGCTCGAGCTTTGTGCAGCAAATGTGTGATGCCATTTGTGTTGAGCCTATGGATGTTGGAGCAAGCAGAGATACTAAGCAGGATGATAATATTGAGCCGAGGATTCTACGCCCAGGTATATCTAACATCGGTAATACACTATTCGAGTGGTAGTTAAAGGAGTTAGGAAATTCGGAATTTGTCCCCCCTAATCATTTCAGTGTTTCATTCTCTTTTAGACAAATTGAAGAATGCATGCACGAATATTAGGGGAGAGGAGCCTGCTACCACTACTACAGGTGAATCTAAGCTTCTTTCTCTTCTTTTTTTATTATATATGTATCCAACACTTAAACTCTCGTGTAGATATCGCGCTGGAGAGACCGATTGAGGATGAGACTTTTCATGGCATAGATCTTGGGGGATATAGTGAACACATGAATGTCTCAGTACCGAGCTTCTCGGGATCCGACACTAGGTTGCTCGTTGAGATGTTGGCAGAGCAGGCTACCAGAGAGGCTGCAGGACTATTCGTTGAGGGCGATTCATCTACAGGTGTGCATCTAATCTTCGACATTATAATTCTCTTCATTTTTCGAAATCTCTATTTGACTGATAGGGAATTTCTAATCATAGGACCAGCCACTGGCACTAATATGGCTACGATTTCTGGTTTGACTAGTTTGCCTGAGGGTGGCTTGTCTACAGGTGTGCATATAAACCCTGACATTGTCATTCCCTTCCATTCGTCAAAATCTCTATTTGACTGATAAGGACTTCTAATCATAGGACCAGCCACTGGGGCTGATACTGCTATGATTTCTAGCTTGACTAGTTTGCCTGAGGGTGGTGGATCTGTAGGTATGCATATAATCCCCTCCATTGTCATTCTTTTCTTTTTTCAAAATCTCTATTTGACTAATAAAGAATTGTAATCATAGGACCAGCCGTCATGACTGATACGACTATGATTCCTAGCCTCCCTAGTTTTCCTAACGGTGATGTCTCTTCTCCAAACCCAACGTGCATTACAGAATTACCTAGAGGAGTTGATATACCGTCGACAGTCACGCCTGCTACCATTCTTGAGCCTGCTGAGATTAGATTGGCAGAGCCTAGCACAGGACATCAAACTGAAGGAACCTCTGTTGGTACTGGTATGCTCATAATTCGCTCTGAATTTCCCCACTATATTCTAGAGTCTCTTACCCTTCTGCACAATTACTTGTAGGGTCTCCACTGTCTCCATTGTTAGCCTTCTTATTTTGATGATGTTTAACAAACAATTTACTACTAATATTGTTTGTCTAGTGTTTGTGTTTTCTTATTTATTGTAGATAAACAATATGTTAAAGGATGGATGGATTGCGCCATAACGATCATATCAAATGGAGGTTGGAGGAATAGTGGTTGAAGCTTTGCACATTCACGTTGAAGATTCAAGTTCCAGCTTCATCCAAGTGTACCAAGTCAAGCATATTGAAGATCAAGATTGCTTGGGTAATTTAGTTTAGGTTTTATATTATGTGTGTTAGTACTTTAAGCTCAATCATATACACACATACACATTTTGGTTTTGTATATATATAGTTATATATATACATATATGTTTTGGTTTGATTTCATATATATGAAACAAATATATTTTCTTATACATATTCATATGTTTCATTTTCTATTGTATTTGTGAAAATATTATATTCTTAGTTTACAGACTTAACAATTATTATACACATCTTTTATTAAGCCTACAAAATCATTTTGTATTGTTTTAAAACATGGTTAAGCTAAAATGTCAAAACTCATATGTTCACATTTTCATGTTTTAGACTATTTTGCAAAATGATGATATTTTTTATTTGGGAAGTCCTTTTTGAAAACCAGTCTTTGTAGCATGTTTATTATCATGTCTACAATCATTTCTCAAAGTTTCATAATTTTTGGAATTTATTTGATATTTTTAAACAGTGTTTTAAAATCAACAAACTGTTTTCAAACCTTGATTTTCATATATCAGTTCATGGTCGACCACCACGGTCGACCGCGCCTGAGTTCTTTCATCAGTGGGTAGCAGAGACTTTCTCGGTCGACCGCCGCAGTCGATCGTGAGTTCAAAATTTCCTACGATCGACCGCCGTGGTCGACCGTAGCTTGTTCTGTCGCTTTTTTCAGTTTCGATGACCTTCGCGGTCGACTGCGATTTTCCCACGGTCGACCGCCGATCGCCCAACGGTCATATTTGGTACAGAATCTGATTTTCAATTTTGTTGGTTTTTTGGTCTTTTTCTTTGGGGTTTTGGCTGAGATTTTGGGAGGCTATAAATATCCCTTGCTCTCATCCCTCAAGAATCCCCAAGAAATGTTTTAAACATGTTTTAAAAGAGTTTAAGTTTGTTTAGTTTGTTTTTGGGGTTTGCTGTTACAAAGAGGAGTTTGCATCATCTGTTGAGGACTTCATCTTCAATATCTTCTCATCCTCTCTTTTGTGTTTATAGAGAAGTTTTCTAACTCTTTTCTCTAGCAATATTATTATTGATTTTCATATTCTTATTATTGCTAGTTTGCTATTTGAGTTTAATTTTGATTTATATCTCATTGTTACACACACCCACTTTGAGCTGATTGTATTTTCATATATAGTATATTTGGGGTTGGTGAGAGTTGTAACAATTGAGAGTGAGCTTTCATTGTGTTCTCATCTATTGTAGAGAATAAATTTATATTTGTTACATTGTGAGTGTTGTAAGGTTTTCGGTGAGCTAGAAACAGAGTGTGTCGAGATTGTAAAGTTTTCGGTGAACTAGAAAACCGAGTGTGAGGAGTGGACGTTGATCGGTGAATGTTAAAAACTGACATTGTGAGTGAGTGTATACGTTGATCGGTGAGCGTTGAAAACTGACATAGTGTGGTTGTAAACGTTATTCGGGTAAGCGTAGAAAACCCGGTTATGATAGTGGAGATCTCCTCGAGGTGAGGAGCGGAGACGTAGGTCAAGTGGTTAGACTGAACTCCGTGATCATATCGTTTTGTTTGTGATTGCATTGGCGTTCTTATTTTCATGCTCATATCTTATATCGCCATTGTGTATTGCTCATTGTTTATTTAACCCACTATCTAGTCTAGTTTGTTTACCCTTGTATGATTTGTATATCCTTGCATATATCATATTGTATATCTCTTTGGTAGGATATATCATCTTGTGAAAGTTTATATATATCATTGTATATATTTTTATCATATAGGATATATCTTATTGTTCATATTACTTATCCTAGCTCACATATCTTGTTGTATTTCATACTTGCTAGGATAACTTGTTAATTAGTTTTAATTAGCATTTTAATCGGATTAGATTAGCATAAGACCCTAATCACCCCCCTCTAGGGTCTAACATCCATATGAGCACGTCCTAGCCCTTCTAGCCGATCCTGATCTCAACAGGGACATTTTCCGAGTGGATCTTAATTATTTCGTTAACTTTTTTGATGGAATGATTGAGAAGATTCTTCATCAGGGATATTGCTTTGATTAGTTTAGGGTTCTCATACCCGATACATATCGATGCTTAGAGAGGAAGGATACCCTGAGCTAGCTGATTCTCTCACTGCAGACTTTGTCATTCTGGAGTGTGAATTCCAAGAGTTAGAGGAGTTGAGGGCTAGTGGGGTTTCTTCCTTCGTATCTTCTTAGTTGGAGCATAGACTGACACAATGGCACGACCTTAGATCTTCCATTGGTAGCGAGCTTCAGTCGCATGAGAGTTCTATCACGCAGATGATGACTAGTCTTGCGAGGAAGGATACAGATAGAGCCGAGTTACTTAGTTCTTAAGACTCTAACTGTGAAGAGATAGCCAGGCTGAAGAAAGCCCTAAAGTATGCTGAGGAGTCCGGTGCTATCGTTGCATATGAGCTGGCTAGCTTGGAGAGCTCTCGTGGACAGATACTTGAGAAACTAGGATCTACACATGAGAGATTGATGAAGCTAAAAGGTGAAGCCACGAAAATCTTGAGCAGTTTTGAAGATTCTGTCCGGGCTAATCTGCAGGCTGAGCTTGAGCAGGGTTATGTAGATAAGCTCTCTAGGTTGGAACTTCACATTCTCGATCGCCGATTGCGTTCGGGATGATGAGCTTTATCATTATATGCTTTGACTTGATCTATTAGTAAAGACCCAGTATTTGATTTAGTGTACTCATCTTTTATCATGATTTTTCTTTATTGATTGCGAACCAAGTGGGCACAATGCTTATAGGATTTTTGGTAAACCCTCAGCCATCAACAGATTTGATGTGCCTTTATTGATTACTGTTTGAATCGGGCTAGCATGCGGATTGTATAAGTCCGTTCCGCATGTAATGTTGTGCTAAAAGAATTAATTATTTTAGTGCTACGATGTGGAATACGTAGACTTTATCTTTATCACGGGAATGGACTACCCGACAATGCGTATTAGGCGCTGACTTATCCCTTCTTAGGATTCGGGATAAAGGTCCCCAGATTTAAATTCTGATATCTTTTTCAATCGGTAAAAGACTAAATCGGTGATGCGTGTTAGACATAGACTTAGGATTTTTTTACAAATCCTCAACCCTCAATGGATTTGACGTGCCTTTACCGATTACCATTTGAATCGGGCTATCATGTGAATTATTAAAACTCATTTCACATGAGATACATTTCATCATTAAGGATCTTCAGAGTCCATGAGGGGATTTCTTACTTATCCTTTTGTAGTAACTAGGTTATCCCTAAGAATACTACATGTAGTATTCTTCCGAAAACTTCCCAATGCATGGGTTATTCTGAATGTACTAAGGGTAGTACTTTTTTAGGAAGTTGTCGTTTATCGGCATCATAAGCCGAGCGCCTTCTTTAGTAATAAGGCGATATGTACCGTTTGAATAGACTATCTCTACTACAAACAGCCCCTCCCATTTGGGTTCAAATTTGCCTTTCTTATTGGAATTAAGAATCATTGGCCGTCGGACTGCTAAGACTAAGCCTCCTTCCTTAAAACTCCATTGTCAAACTTTTTTATCAAAAGCTCGGGAAATTCTGGCTTGGTAGAACTCGATGTGTTGTTGAGCTTCTAAGCTCTTTTCGTCAAGCATCTCAAGTTCTTCAAGACATTTCTGATGTTGTTCTACGGTTGTTAACTCTGGTGCAAGAGCGATCCGAAGAAATAGAATTTAGATTTCTAACGGAAGAACAGCTTCACACCCGTATACCAGAGAATATAGGGTCACTCCCGTCGGCGTGCGGATCGTGGAACGATAGGATTATAAGGCTTCACCAAGCTTATCATTCCAATCTCGTTTATTAGTCTTCACGAGTTTTGATAAAAGCTTTATGATAGTCTTGTTAAAGGCTTCTGCCAATCCGTTCGCTGTGGGATTGTAAGCTGTCGACGAGACATCTTGAATTTTGAACTTCTCGCAAAACTTAATGAAGGCGTTACTGACAAACTGGGGCCCGTTGTCATGTATGATTCGTCTTGGTACACCATATCAGTAGATGATATGGTGCTTAATGAACGCAATCACGCTGCTTGTCTTTACTTCTTTGAGTAGAATCACTTCAGCCCATTTGGAGAAGTAATTAGTAATTGTCAGGATGAACCGGTCATCTTTGATGGATGAGAGAAAAATAGGACCAACATCCATTTCCTAAGTTTCGAAAAGCCATGATGTAACCGAAGGGTGTAGGTGCTCTGGGGGGTGGTGCATATAATTCGCATGTATTTGACACGCGTGACACTTTTGGGCATACGCGACTGCGTCATTTATCACGGTGGGTCAGAAATATCTCATTCTTCTAATACAGTCGTAAAGTTTGGGGTCAAGCTGGTGCACACCACAAACTCCTTCGTGTGTTTCTCTAAGGACCTCTTCAGCTTCTTTAGTCGATAGGCAACTAGTAGCAAACCATCGTACCCCCAATGATATAGCGTTCGACTCTCTGTGTTATAGTAGAACCTTGGCACTCTCTGTCGGATTGAGTCCTTTTCCTTCACGTCTTTCGATAAAATCCTGTGTAAGACATAATCGATGATAGGGAAATACCAATCTCGTGGCTCGAACTCGACTTGGGTTGAATGCACTTCCTTATTATGCCCTTCTTCATTATTCATATCATAGATTGGTATGAAGAGCCGATGAGTTCTTACCGTAACAAATTGTTCTGTTTTGGGAGGCTGCGCTAGGGACACTGCTAATGCTTCCAATACATCCGCGTAGGCGTTCTGTGAGCACGGAATGTATTCGATGAAGAATCCTTCAAACAATTCTGGCATCTCAACGGCCACCTTATGGTATGGTATCAAATCCTGATTTCTGACCTCATACTCCCCTTGAACTTGTTTAACTACCAGTTAAGAATCATCAAAAGCTTCAAGGTACTCAACCCCTAGCTCTTTAGCAAAGCTGAGTCCAATAAGCAGCGCATTATACTCGGCTACGTTGTTTGAACACGGCTCGGTCAGTGAGTAAGCTCGAGGTATCACATGTTTTCCCGGAGAAACTAAGACAACTTCGACTCCGAAGGAGATCTTAGAACATCCAGGAGCACTTGCTACATTAGTTGCTCGAGAAGCACCGTCGAAGTACAAATGCCACACCTGTTGATGGGAAGTTACGTTGGCTTCGTGGGTTTCATCTGGTAGATCGTCATATACCTCAGTGGTATCCGTAGTTGAGTTGGCCGCCAGGAGATCACAAATACCTTGTCCTTTGACTGACTTTTATTGTTTAAAGTGTAGGTTGTATTAGGACAGGAACAGTGCCCACTTTGCTAACTGCCAATTCATGAAAGTCGGCTGCGTCATGAACACCCGAACTAGATTAACATTGGAGATGACGTAAATAGTATGTCCGACCAAGTAGTGCCGCATCTTTTGAATAGCGAACACCAAGGTGAGACACTCCCTTTCAATCATTGGATACCAAGATTCAAGGCCTACAAGGTTCCGGCTCAAGTAATATACGACATGTTCGTGACCGTTGTCATCGTCTTGTGCAAGTAATGCACTTAACGAGTGGCTCATCGCCTTGTTATAAATTAAGAACGATTTGCCCGACTTTAGTGCAACGAGTATAGGGGGTTTCGAGAGATATTCTTTAATATTCTCGAACGCTTTCTGACAAGCATCATCCCATATGAATTATACGCCCTTCTTTGTGAGTCTAGAGAATGGCTGACATTT
This sequence comes from Asparagus kiusianus, assembly GCA_022839385.1. Lineage (NCBI taxonomy): Eukaryota > Viridiplantae > Streptophyta > Magnoliopsida > Asparagales > Asparagaceae > Asparagus > Asparagus kiusianus. The sequence continues at coordinate 19,372 of BQKN01059224.1, read as the reverse complement.
TCCTGAAAGGTTCGAAATGAACTGACGGATATACACCAACTGTCCTTGTAATCCTCTGAGTTCCTTAAGGTTTCTCAAGGGTTGCAACTTGTTAATTGCCTTCACTTTATCAGGGTCGATGTGAATACCTTTAGTGGTGATGACGAATCCAAGGAATTTGTCGCTGGACATTCCGAGGAAAGATTTGGTAGGATTCATCTTTAATTGATGAGTCCGCATTAGGTCAAACATCATCTTCAAATATTTGATGTGATCATTCTTGTCACGGCTTTTTATGACCAGATCGTCCATATAACATTTAACAGTCTTCCGGAGGTGCTCCTAGAAAACTTTCGACATGGCTCTATGGTATGTGGCACCTACATTCTTTAGGCAAAATGGCATAACCATGTAGCAGAAAATGCCAAAGGGTGTTTGTTTTCGCCGAAAGTCATTTCCATTGCAGATTCCATTAAACTTTGATCGTTTACAGAAGGTTACAATGAAAATTAAATAAAATTACAACTTTCGAGAAAATAACACAGAAATCGTCTATCGAGTTCTGCTTTGTTGGACTTTGCATGTGCCGGGAGTGCTTTGGCTCGTGGACCACCGATTCGTAGATCGTGAGGTTGTTTAGAGATCCTTCCTTCGTTTATCGAAGTAGGGATTTGAAGCGAATATCTTATCGATATAAGATGTTCACTCTTCCAAAGATCAATTCTAAGCTTAGATCTCTAGGAATCACCAAACACTGTTTATGAAAGGTGAAAATTCTCTCTTCTTCTAAAAGCTCAAGCCTTTTCTGCTCCAATCTACTCTCCCTCTGCTCCCTGTCCTTATTTTGTGTCTAGGGAAGTATTTATAGGGGTAGAAGTGCATAACAGTGGAAATGGGGGCGTGATAACTTACCAAACAAGTGCCCTTTGGCCGCGTCAGTTAATACTGCCGCGGCTATTGGCGCGGCAGTGTGGGCTGCCGCGGCTAAAGGGATAGTTACACCCACGTTCCCTCTTGCTTGAAACCGTTCTCTCACGACCTTTAACCACTTTTTTTCGTGGTTTAATTGCTTGTCCACGTCAGCACACGTTCCATTTCTGATATGCCGCCATGTGGACTTTAAAAATCATTGTATAACTGCTTATTCAACCGTCGTGGCAACTCTCTATAATAGCCGCGGCACCATAGGCTACCACGCTTTAGCCGCGGCACCATGGGCTGCCGCGCCTTAGCCGCGGCACCATGGGCTGCCGCGCCTTAGCCGCAGCACCATGGGCTGCCACGCCTTAGCCGCAGCACCATGTACTGCCTGTTGGTATGTACATTGTCCTTCCAGTTGTCTCGCTTCCTTTGAATGATCCCCTCTGATTAAGAGAATGGCGTTCATCGTCTTCTCTTTGCCTTGAGTGGTATTTGGATGTTTGTAAGCATTTTTTGATGCCTACAGATACCCCCTCCACAGTATTTCAGACTCATCATTTTGGAGCGGAGTCTGGGACACTTTGGATATGATAAGTTTTCCTTGCAATTTCTTCAGTACTTTGTTGAGGAAGTTGTGTAAGATGGTCTATAAATGGCTTCAATTCTTGACTTCTTCATTTTTTAGCCTATTCAATGCTTTGTAGAATAGCTAAAATTCCTCCGGTACTGCGTTTATCGCGTGGCCGTTGTCGAAGTCTTGAATTAGAACTGATGGGAGGTTCAAGGAGATGCAGTTTATACTCATATACTCATCGGAGTGTTCGGGAAATAGTTTAACCTCATATACCCGTTGGGAGGTAATTATGTTATTCTTAAGAATATTCTGAGTGATATTCTCCAGAAACTTCCTGTTGAGGGTAGGGAAACAGTTTAGACTTGTGTACCTATTGGAGTATCATGGTCTCTTTTTTATTAGTAGAGATGAACCCGATGATGGAGAAGAATTTTATATTCTATTTCCTGATCTTTTTTTTGTTGGTAGAGATAAACCCAAAATCGGAGAGGAAGAATTTTATTCTATCTCCTGGTCTCTTGTTTGTTGGTAGAGATAAACTCAAAATCGGAGAGGAAGAATTATATATTCTATCTCCTGGTATCTTGTTTATTGGTAGAGATAAACCCGAAATCGGAGAGGAAGAATTTTATATTCTATCTCCTGGTGTAAAGGAAACTCAAAGTAGGATCTCCACTTAGAGAATCTGGATGAGTTTGAATAATCCTAACTGTCATAAGGTTTGATTATTCAACTTAACAATGGACCTCTCGTTCGTGGAATGAATCGAGAGAAGATTCTGGTTGTGGTCCTAACTGTAGTAAGGTTTGACCAAATGAGGGTTTGAGACGATTCTAACTGTCTAAAGGTTTAATCGCTCAATTTGTGGACCTCTCGTTCATGGAAGGAATCGAGAGGAGATTTTGGCTTTGGTCCTAACTGTTTAAAGGTTTGACCAGGTGGGAGTTTGATACGATCCTAACTGTTCAAAGGTTTGATCGTTCAATTTGTGGACCTCTCGTTCATGGAAGGAATCGAGAGGGGATTTTGGCTTTGGTCCTAACTGTTTAAAGGTTTGACCAAACAGGGATTTGATACGATTCTAACTGTTTAAAGGTTTAATCGCTAAAATTGTGGACCTCTCGTTCATGGAAGGAATCGAGCGGGATTTTTTGGCTTTGGTCCTAACTGTTTAAAGGTTTGACCAAATGAAGGTTTTAGACGATCCTAACTGTTTAAATGTTTAATCGTTCAATTTGTGGACCTCTCTTTCATGGAAAGAATCGAGAAGGGATTTTGGCTTTGGTCCTAACTGTTTAAAGGTTTGACCAGGTAGGAGTTTGATACGATCCTAACTGTTTAAAGGTTTAATCGTTCAATTTGTGGACCTCTCGTTCATGGAAAGAATCGAGAGGGGATTTTGGCTTTGGTCCTAACCGTTTAAAGGTTTGACCAAACAGGGATTTGATACGATTCTAACTGTTTAAAGGTTTAATCGCTCAAATTGTGGACCTCTCATTCATGGAGGGAATCGAGAGGGGATTTTGGTTTTGGTCCTAACTGTTTAAAGGTTTGACCAAATGAAGGTTTGAGACGATCCTAACTGTTTAAATGTTTGACCAGGTGAAAGGAGGGAGTTGAGGTACAAATAACAGTAGGAATGTAGATTTGTGCAAATCACTCAGAAGATGTTTTTGGTAACCAGTAACGAAAGGAGATTTGCCAATTGTCATGGATTGAAATTTTGGGTGTTGTGTCAGAGCTCAACAGTGGGAGTGTTAAAGGCTCGGACACAGCGAGAGTTTAGGTGGATTTAACCACGAAGCATTTTGGTGGACTCACCATCAGTTAATTTGATCGGTGAGGAATTTTATGGTGGTGGACTGTGAATCATCAAGTACTCCGCAATTAGACCGTAGGAGTTTCGTAAGGAAAGACTGACCCGATGAGGTCATTGAATCTCATCTCAACGACAAAGTGCTTGGAAAGTCACAGTGGGAATTGGCAAAATTGGTCCCGACGATTGAAACAACCAAGAATTGGATGAAGGAAAAGCAAATGGGACATGCTTTATCTTTGAATGATTTCAGAGTTTTGTGAGGGAAGATTGACTTGATGAAGTCATTGAATCTCATCTCAATAAAAGAGTGCTCTGAAAATCACAGTGGGAGGGTTTTAATCATTTTGGACATTATTAAATAGCCACAGCGGGAGGTTCTTAATCATTTTTATCATGATTGAGAGCGAATTATTCAGATGATTGGTTTTTACCTTGAATAATCAATTAGTTTCCGGTTATCGTTAAGAATACCATATATAGTATTCTCCAGGAACTTCCCGTTAAATAGGTTACTCTGAATGTACTAGGGATAGTAATTTTTTTAGAAACTCCTCGTTTGTGAGCAATGTTGCTGTTCTTAATACAGAATCAGGTCTTGATTCCTGCCTTCGTATTCAGCCATGATAACCTTATATCCACCCCCAGCTTTTAGGTGAACATGAGTCTAATCACATTTGGAAGCAATTTTTAACCTCTTATATCGGTCGGAGGTTCGGGAAACAGTTTATACTCGTATACCTTTTGGAGTTACATGGAGAAGCAGTTTATACTCGTATACTCTTTGGAGTTAGGGGAAACAGTTTATACTCGTGTACCTAATGGAGTAAAGGTTGTCTTTATTTGGCTTGTTTTGCCGTTATGACGCCGGAGTCGATTAATGCTTGAATCTTATTTTTGAGTCCAAAGCAAACCTTGGTGGGATGAAGAACCCTTCTGTGGTACACACAGTAGTTCGGATCCGTAATCCTCTTAGCTCCCTCCTGATCTTTAATAGGTGGCAGCTTGATTTTGTCATTGGCGAGGAGGTATTTCAAGATGGCTGGAGCTTCATCATCTTCGAAAGAATACTCCTTTTGGAACTTCGGATCGAGAGTTGCGTTCACAGCGATTGTGGATATCGTCGGTTGGCTTCTCTCAGCTTTCTTTCTTTTAAGAAAGTGTTCAGCTTGTTCGCCACGAAGTTTTAATTCTTTCCAAGTGGTTGAAGGCACAACTCCCAGGGCTTCCAGGACGTCGATGGAAAGATTGTTATGGCATGTCTGTTGGCCTTCTTGTTTTGATGATGTTTAACAAACAATTTACCACTAATGTTGTTTGTCTAGTATTTGTGTTTTCCTATGTATTATAGACAAACAACGTTGTTGGAGGATGGATGGAATTGCGCTTCAATGAACATATCCAATGGAGGTTGGTGGAATAGTGGAGTGAAGCCTTGCAATTCAAAGTTAAAGATCAAGTTCAAGCTTCATCCGCGAGATTACCAAGAAGAGCTTATTGAAGATCAAGATCTAGCTTGGGTAACTTAGTTTAGGTTTTATATTATGTGTGTTAAATACTCTAAGCTCAATTATCTATACACACACATTTTATTGGTTTCTTCGTATGTATATATATATATATATATATATATATATATATATATATATATATATATATATAGTCATATATATATATACACAAGTTTTGGTTTCTACGTATATATAGTTGTATACATACATACAAGTTTTGAGTTTTCATGTTTATAAATATGAAATCATATATTTCATATTTACTATTGTGTTTTGGTATTTATTGCATAGAATATGCAATTTTGTGAAAATATTATATTCTTAGTTTGTAGACTTCAATATCAGTTTATACATGTTTTACTAAGTCTATAAAAACATTTCACAAAGTTTCAAAAGTTGGTTTATGTCAAAACATCAAAATTCAAGTATCTCATATTTTCATGTTTTGGACTATTTTGTAAAATGATGATATTTTTCATTTGGGAAGTCCTTTTTGGAAACCAGTCATTGTAGCATGTTTATTATCATGTCTACAATCATTCCCTAAAGTTTTACATTTGTTGGAATTTATTTGATATTTTTAAATAGTGTTTTAAAATCAGATAAACAGCTTTCAGAACCAATTTTCATATATCAGTTTTCGGTCGACCGCACCGGTCGACCGACCCTGTGTTCTTTCCTCTCTGGGCAGCAGAGAGTTTGTCGGTCGACCGGCACGGTCGACCGAAAGTTTCCATTGGTCGACCGCACCGGTCAACCGACGTTGTCTCTGCTTCTTTTTCTCGTTCTTGACCTGATAGCGGTCGACTGAAATTTCCGTCGGTCGACCGAACTTTTCCGTCGGTCGACCGAACGACTCTGTCGGTCGACCGCCAATGTGACCGTTGCTTTCCCAACGGCTATTTGCTGAGCTGATTTTTTCTGGGGTTTTTGGTCTTTTACTTGGGTTTTTGGCTGAGTGTTAAGTGGGTATAAATACCCTATTGCCTTCAGCTCTTCACCCAACCATGAGAGTGTTTTAAACAAGTTTAAGAAAGTTTTAACAAGGGTTTATGGTTTGTTTAAGGGTTTGGTTTTAAGCTGTTTTGGTTTTCACAAGTGGAGGAGATCATCTTCTTGTTTGGGCTTCAATCTCCATCTCTCCATCTTGTTATTCAGAGAAGAATCTCTAAACTCATTTCTAGCTATTTATAATTTTGTTTGTAATTTCTATATGCTAGATTTTCATTGAGTTTAGTTTTGATTTATTGAATCTCATTGTTACACACACCCACTTGAGCTTATTGTATTTGCATACATAGTATATTAGGGTTGTGAGAGATTGTAACATTGAGTTATGCTTAATTGAGTTCTCATCTATTGTAGAGAACAAATTTATATTTGTTACATTGTGAGTGTTGTAAGATTTTCGGTGAGCTAGAAAACCGAGTGTGTTGTGTAGTTTTCGGTGAACTAGAAAACCGAGTGTGAGGAGTGATGTTGATCGGTGAGCGTTGAAAATCGATACTGTGAGGTGTAAACGTTATTCGGGTGAGAGTAGAAAACCCGGTCGTGATAGTGGATTTCTCCCCGGGAGTGGGGAGCGGAGACGTAGGACGGAAGGTCCAAACTCCGTGATCATATCTTGTGTTTGAGTGTGCTTTAGCGTTTATTTATACTTGTGTTTATATTTCTTATCGCCATTGTCATTAGCTCATTATTTATATGATCCACTATCTAGTTTATATTGTTTACCCTTGTGTATCCTAGCATATATCATATTGTATATCTCCTTGGTAGGATATATCATCTTGTGTTAGTTTATATATCCTTGCATATATTTCTATCATATAGGATATATCTCATTGTTCATATTACTTATCCTAGCTCATATACATTGGTGCATTTCATACTTGCTAGGATAACTTGTTAATTAATTTTAATTGGTATTTAATCGGATTAGATTAGCATAAGACCCTAATCACCCCCCTCTAGGGTCTAACAATGTCTGCAGGATGAACTCCTCTGTGACAGGATCTCTGCAATTCATGCTTTGTTACGGAAGCGCTTGACAAAATTATCGATTGACTCTCCGTCTTTTTGCTTCTCATCCAGAAGGGTTCCGATTGACACTTCGGTGTCATCATCGAAGAAATTGCTAAGGAATAAACTTTCCATGTCATCCCAGCAATTGATGCTCCCTGGTTTGAGACGTCGATACCAATCGAAGGCCGCCCCGTGAAGGGTGCCAACGAATGACCGGACCATTAAAGCCTCGTTTCCAGAGATCATGTCCAAATGAGACTTGAAATAAATCAAGTGCTGGATTGGCGAGCTCTTCCCATCAAATGGTGTGAAGTTAATCAGATTGAATTTTGCCGGGTACGATATTAAATCCCATTCTCTTGTATAGGGACATGGAATACCCGTCTTCTTCACTTCTTGAGCCGTCATCAAATCGTTGAGTTTGTTTTTAAGCTCTTTCATTTTCTGGTCATCGTCTATGTCTTCATTCGAAGGACGTTGAGGAGAATGAGTTGGACCACCCCCTGTAAGAGGTGTCGTTGAACCACCCCCAATATCGTTGTTAGGAGGATCCGTTAAACCACCCCCAGCGTTATTGCTATTGGGAGGTGTATCAGCCATAATGACTTCATCCACTTCTGGATCACTATCATCTATAACATTCTGAGTGTGGCGGCTGGATTCAGCTCGCTGACTGGACTCAGGAAGTTGAGGCCGTTGAGCTAGCAATTCTCTCATTTGTTGAATTGCCAACTCCATCTCCATCTTCATCTCAGCTCTAATTTCTTCATATTGTTTGGCTAAAGCTTCTTGAAGTATTTGAGCAAACTGATCAGAGGTGATTGTGAGTACTTCTCTGGTTTGCCCTGTACTAGATACTGTATCATCCGAACCGATCGCAGAACAGGTGTCCGAGAGCTCATCCTTTGATGACATTCTTTCATGCATTCTCTTGTACTCTCTATGTCTGATGGTTCCTAACTGGAGTCGAGACATCTGTTGAGCAATTCTTGAATTGACTTTTCCTCTCGGGGAAAAGTCAGGATTTGATTCACTTGAATGTCGCTTAGATTTTCCTTTATCAGCCATGTTGATGGTGACTTTAGGGAACTCGTCATCTTGGACGCCTGATCTTCTCTTGCGGAAATGTCTCGGTTTGGACTTTGACATTTTGGTGAAAAGTCTCTGGAACATTGAGACTCTTTGCGAGATGGCTTCTCGTTTGGAACAGCCACATTCTGATAGTACTGCTCTAATGAGTCGCGCATAGGAACAATGGAAGCTCATTTCTCGGACAATTCTCTTTCGAGTTTTGTTCACACCCCCAGCTTGATAGTACGATTCATCGGTATGATTGCCAGAAAATCCTATCGTCTGTTGGTATGACCCCCTAGGTATAACGATGTCTTTTGACGAACACGTTTTCTTCTCAGGGTGTAAAGCCTTGTTGGCATTCTCAGGACAATTTATTGTTGCCTTCGAGTGAAAGGTTATGTCAGGAGTCACACGTTTAGAACCACCCCCTTGCGGGTGCAGAGTCTTAACGGGCTCCTGAGTTTCATTACGAACTCCCAAACGGGTAGAAATTAGGGTTTTCCCATCCTGGAGTTGTTTTGACTTGATAGGAGGATACTTACGACCCCTAGTGTAAGAATCTATTTGGGGTTCATTCACCGGACCCAAGCGTTCTTTGATTGGAGCTTTGCCTCGATCTTCAGGTAAAGGATCAAGGTCACCCGCCATTGTAATTTTGGATTTCGACAGGTCAGGACTGATCCAGGGTTTCACTGGTGACACAGCGGATGTTAACACAGTAGACGGACCCGGAACGAACGTTGATGGAGTCGAAGGAGTGCTCTTGTGAAACTTCTTTTGGCCGCGGCAGTGATTGGTGTCACGGTCGAACAGTGTGCCGTGGCAGCAGAGACTACCGCGGTTGAAGGAGCTACCACGATAGTATGAGCTATCGCGGTTGAAGGAAGCGCCGCGGCAGTGAATACTGCCGCGGTCAAAGGTTGTGTTCTGCAGACCCAATTTTCGTACGAGTTTGGATTTGGGGATCCATACTTTGTGATTCTTTGGTGCTTCCTTAGACACTGTTTTCTTCTTTCCTTCTCGTCTTTGTTGTGAAAGAGCACGGGCACGAGTGATGTTTGCCATACGCTTTTGATGCGTTCTTTGAGGGTCGAACGGGCCCTTTTGACAAGAGTCCATTCCTCCGATGTAAGTTTTGCTGAGATGTGAGTGATTTGACGTTGAGGCGACTAAACCACTTAATGTTTCCTCGATTCTAAGTTCGCATAGTAACGAACTCCATCGATTTGTTCCAAGGCCTTAGCCAATTGACGAGCGCGGCGTTGGCGTCGCCTCTGACGAGCCCTCTTCGTCAGAGTTGGCAAACTTCTATCGAACGACTCCTTAATTAGGGAGGAATCATCATGAGCAGAGCTTCTGGCTTTGGGGGTCGCCGGGATAATGTTGCGAGGGGAGGCCTCGGCAACGATTGGGTGAGAGTCTTCACTTTGGGCCTTCTTTGACATGTAAGCCTTCTTCAATGATGAGATCCTCTTGTACTTACGAGACAATGAAGATCTTGAAGAGGATGAGGAGAGATATTTCTCAAACTTGATTTGGTCAAACTTGTACTCGACCGTAGATTCAACTGGTATCTTGATCGGCTGCGACACGACGGTCTTGGTAGCGAGACCGTTGGCTCCCACTGTGGTCGCCAGTTTGTTTTCGCCGAAAGTCGTTTCCATTGCAGATTCCATTAAACTTTGATCGTTTACAGAAGGTTACAATGAAAATTAAATAAAATTATAACTTTCGAGAAAATAACACAAAAATCGTCTATCGAGTTCTGCTTTGTGGGACTTTGCCTGTGCCGGGAGTGCTTTGGCTCGTGGACCACCGATTCGTAGATCGTGAGGTTGTTTAGAGATCCTTCCTTTGTTTATCGAAGTAGGGATTTGAAGCGAATATCTTATCGATGTAAGATGTTCACTCTTCCAAAGATCAAGTCTAAGCTTAGATCTCTAGGAATCACCAAACACTGTTTATGAAAGGTGAAAATTCTCTCTCTTCTTCTAAAAGCTCAAGCCTTTTCTGCTCCAATCTGCTCTCCCTCTGCTCCCTGTCCTTATTTCATGTCTAGGGAAGTATTTATAGGGGTAGCAGTTGTAAGACCCCGTTGATTTTGACAACTCATAAGTATGAATTTGAGTGAATAATGATATCTAATAAATAATAAATATCCTTATTGCATGGTCATGCATGGAAACTAGTATTCTGAGCTTATGAAGTTGGGGATATGCCTCAGGTATGAGGATGAGTTGCAAGTTTGCAAATCGTGTGCAAAAAAAATCGAAGTATGCAGATTTTTGTACATGAGTCGACTCATAGCATGTCATGAGTCGACTGATCAGGTTGAGTCGACTCACGCCTGTCATAAGTCGACTCATGAAATCGAGTCCTGTTACAATTTTCTTCTGCTGAGTCGACTCATAAAAATTATGAGTCGACCCATGACCATGAGTCGACCCATCATAAGTCATGAGTCGACTCATCGGGTTTTTCTGGCCTCTTTTAGTTCGGGTTTGTGGGTTTCGGGTCGGGTTTTTGTTGGCTCATATATATCTTTTGGAACCCGAAAACACCCATTATCATCAGATCTCCCAAGAAACCCTAGCCTCTCTCCCTCTCCTTCAAACCCTAGGTGTTCTTAGTGATTTTAGGGGCGTTTCAAGAGGGATTTCAGCAGCTTCTTGTGGATTGCATCGAGGGGGATCGTTATTCTTCGCATTTGAGGCGAGTAGCATCTCACCCAATCCCTTCCCTATGTTTTTATGTATTTATAAACATTTTTAATGGGTTTTATTGAGCCTAAGACTTATTTTAAGTATAAATCAATGTTCTTGTTAGGGTGAATGTTATAAATCATGTGTTTAAGATCTTAAATCCTCACCAACAAGTTTTTTAATGAAAACCCAGATCTGAAATTTTGTTTAAAGAATAAAAACATGAGTTTTTATATTAATTTGATGTTGTCCTTCATGTTTAGGGATTTAAAGGTTAGTGTTAACATGCAAGTATTTGTTTCATGCGCTATATATGTTTTCTCACTGTGTAATAGTCTAAAAATGAAGGCTAGATGTATGTATACTTGAAAAAAAAAGATGTGGGACGAGTAGAACAAGTTCAGTTTATAAAAATACAGATTTCAGCTCGTGAGTCGACTCACGACTCATCATGAGTCGACTCATCATGTCGAGTCGACTCATGACTAATCATAAGTCGACTCATAAAGTCTTTTCCTGTTGTCTTTTATCTTCTGCTGAGTCGACTCGTCAGTATACGAGTCGACCCATGAGGCATGAGTCGACTCATAAGAGTGCATGAGTCGACTCATCCGAGATTTTCCTGTTTTCTTTGTGTTTCTGTTTAATCAAATGCTGTATACACATATATAGATTGAACTCATATGTTATACATGTAAGATGACCTCTCCTGATACAAAGTTTGGAATTGTATAGCAAGGCGTATGAGAGTTGAATGGACACTCTATTACTAGTGGAAACTCCATAGTTCACGTAAAGTCCTCGTGTTGGACTATAAGCGACTAAAGTCCTCGTGTTGGACTATAAGCGACAAAAGTCCTCGTGTTGGACTATAAGCGACAAAAGACCCCGTGTTGGGCAATTTTTGCTAAACCTTGAGCATAATATACATTTGGGTATTGAGTATGACATTTTAATGTAGTTGGACATGATAGTGTCATGAGCTGTGCATAACACTTATTTCGACTACGAGATTTTGACATAGATATGTTTATTATTAGAAATGGGATTGTTATCTTTTCTTTATTGTTCGTGTATTAGACTCCGGGTTTGGAACTTAGGGATTTTCAATTTGAGATACAAGGTATATACATGAGGGTTTCCTTGTTTGGATTATTTCGCTCGACGTACCTAGGCTCGTGTTGAGATTTCCTAAGTTCTTAAACCCATTTCTATTAGGATAATTGTATATATATATTTATGTATGCTGTGATAACTGTATTTTCTTATACAACGAGCCCTATCCCTTGGGGTTGGTTGTGATGTTGCTCGCTAGCGCTTTGACGCTCGTTGTCCCTCCCCCTTTCAGGTCACGAGCCAGGAGCACGGAGAGTCGCAGGTGGATAGCGAACTACTTTAGTGTCCAGCTTTTCATATTATCTATGTATTATTTTCTTTGAGCTCCACTGTAGTGTTGTCAGACATTTGAGAGTTTATTCTAGAAGTTGTAAAGGCTGTGTCGCCTTATTTCCTTTACTCAGACTTACTGTATTTGAGACTTGTTAGAACTCCAGTTTATTTCATTTCAGACCTTGACTATGTTCTTCAGTTTATTCCGTTGATGAGATGTATTATGTTCTGTCATTTCATCCAGTATTGTTGATTCACTTTTTACTTGCTTTGTACTTACACCTGTTGTTGATTCCACTAGAGAGATAGTGATTGTGATGGTGAAACGTGTTATCGCACGGTGTGGTGCATGGCAGGTTTGACATCCATGGTTTCACCTCGGACTGCAGCCGTGTGTGAACCCAGGGGCATCACAGTTGGTATCAGAGCCCTAGTTCCAGTATCCTTAGGATCATCCTGTGTCGAGTCGTGGAGCTAGGATAGAGTCTCCTAGGATTCATGTATAGAGTCCGAGAGGATTTCCTAGTATGAGTGAGGACGATATATGCGTATATCTTAAAATTAAGGATATTTTTTTTATGACAACTATTTTGCATAATTTCAAAGTATTAGTGTGAATACTATATGTTGTAAAAAAAATTATATTATGATACGCTATTTATAAAAGTCTAGTTTGACTTATGGACTTTTGTTTTTCTTACCATCAGGAGAGAGATGGCAGGACGAGGTAGGCCCCGTACCAGGAGAGCTAGCCAGGCAGAGTTACAGCAGACTCCACCTGATCAGCAGCCAGCTCAGTCCGAGCCCCAGCAGGTCCCACCCGAGCCGCAGCAGGCTCCTCAGTATCTGGTGGATCTTATGGCCCCTCTTATTGCTCGGATGACAGCTATTGAGGAGATGGTGACGACTCACATTGCACCACGGACACCACCACCACCACCACCAGTAGCTCAGCAGCAGGGGATACCGGCCGTCCCGATCAGAGAGAGAGACCCAGAGGTAGCACCTACAGTTATTCCACTGGCAGTACCTGACAGAGCCACAGAGAAGGAGACTTGGCTTCGTATGGTGGAGAGGTATCAGAAGATGAGGGCACCGGAGTTTCAGGGGTCACCAGACCCTCTAGCTGCCCATAAGTGGAAGGAGGATGTGAGCAACATCCTCGATATACTCAGTGTGGACCCGGTGCAGAAGCAGAGATTGGCATCGTATAGCCTAAAGGGAGATGCCGGGAGGTGGTACCGGCTACAGTTTACTCCAGAGCAGAGGATGACCCTCACATGGGAGGATTTCACCTATTTCTTCGATGGCCAGTATGTTTCTTCTGCAGCACGGACTGGGAAGGAACTCGAGTTATCCCGGTTGACTCAGGGAGACATGACCGTGGCAGATTTTGAGAGCAGATTCATGGAGCTATTGCATTTCACGGGCATGTGGCAGACCGGAGAGCGTCAGGCTCAGATGTTTTTGGCTGGGCTCCGCCCAAATCTCCGACGATACCTCGTGTCGAGGAGATTTTATTCAGTTAGGGAGGTAGCTGAGGCTGCCACTTCCCAGGAGATTGAGACCTCTATGTTCCTAAAGGACAAGGAGGGGAAGGACAAGGCAGGGCAGAGCGGGAACAAGAGCAAGAACAAGAGAGGCTTTTCTGGACACCAGCAGCAGCATCAGGGCCCTTATAAGAAGGGACCCCAGCAGGATCAGCGAGCGACCCAGCAGCGCAAGTTCCAGGGTTCTTGTTTCAACTGCCACAAATTCGGGTACAAGGCTTCAGAGTGTCGTAGTGCACCAGCAGGAGCTCAGCAGGGCAAGGGTCCAAACCAGCAGCAGCAGCGACAGCAGGGCAGAGGTCAGGGCCAGCCGAACAGACTTGAGGCACCGGCAGCGACGCAGAGGACAGAGGGGCAGGTTCGAGCAGTCCAGGAGGCTCCCCAGGGGCAGATTGTTCCATACTCCCCAGCATTAGCAGTTGAGCAGACTTCTGCTACAGGCAGAGTTTATGCAGTGGTTCCCCGTGATCACGGTGCCAGCGGAGCAGTTGTGGAGGGTACGTTCCTTGTGAATTCCTTACCCGCCCGTATTCTTTTTGATTCGGGAGCTTCGCATTCTTTCATCTCGCATGCATTCATGGCTAGACTCCAGCTTGTAGCTCAGCCACTAGACACCCCTTTGTCAGTTTCCACCCCTTTAGGTGAGGTATCGCTTCTGGAGAGCGTGTGTAGGAGGTGTACCATCAGTTTAGACGAGTCGGAGTTCATAGTCGATCTGATAGTGTTGCATATGTCCGAGTTTGATGTTATTCTTGGTATGGATTGGTTGTCGTCCTACCATATTAGTATTGACTGCTTTGCGAAGACAGTCAAGTTGCGAGCGTCTGATGGGTCTGAGATGATTGTAGCTACCTCTCAGGGCAACCGATTTGCAGAGTCGTTTCTGGCGTACATCGAGGAGGTGCTGCGACGGGATCAGGGAGCCGAGTTATTGGAGACTAGAGTTGTCTTAGATTTTCAGGATGTCTTTCAGGACATACCTGGGTTACCTCCTGTGAGAGAGGTTGAGTTTTGTATTGAGTTGCAGCCAGGCACAGCCCCTATATCCCGCGCACCCTATCGCATGGCACCAGCTGAGATGAGAGAGCTGCAGACCCAGTTGGACGAGTTGTTAGCTCAGGGTTTTATTCGCCGGAGTCATTCTCCGTGGGGCGCACCGGTCCTCTTCGTGAAGAAGGACGGTAGTATGAGATTATGCATAGATTATAGAGAGTTGAACAAGGTCACAATCCGGAATAGGTATCCACTACCTAGGATTGATGACTTGTTTGACCAGCTGCAGGGAGCGCAGTATTTCTTGAAGATTGATCTTCGTTCTGGCTATCATCAGTTGCGGGTTCGGGAGATGGATATTCCCAAGACCGCTTTTCTTACTCGATATGGATCCTTCGAGTTCTTGGTCATGCCATTCGGGTTGACCAATGCACCCACGGTATTCATGGATTTGATGAACCGGGTTTTCCGTCCCTTCTTAGATCAGTTCGTGATCGTCTTCATCGACGATATTCTTATCTACTCGAGATTGGAGGCAGGACACGAGGAGCATCTACGGATAGCGTTGAGGACCCTCCAGGAGCATCAGCTGTATGCTAAGTTCAGCAAGTGCGAATTTTGGCTTTCCGAAGTCAGATTTCTTGGCCACATCATCAGCAGAGAGGGCATAGCAGTGGACCCGGCTAAGGTCACGGCAGTTCTTGATTGGGAGCCACCGAAGACGGTGACAGAGATTCGCAGCTTTCTGGGTTTAGCTGGATACTACAGGAAGTTCATTCAGGACTTCTCGAAGATTGCGACACCGATTACACACCTTACGAAGAAGGGTGTACAGTTCATATGGAGCACGGAGTGCCAGAAGGCTTTTGATATTTTGAAGGCTAAGTTGACTACAGCGCCGGTTCTGATTATTCCGAGCAGCGACAGGACATTCGTGGTGTACACGGATGCATCATTGGTAGGCCTAGGAGGCGTATTGATGCAGACCCAGAGGGTGGTAGCCTATATCTCACGGCAGTTGAGGGTGCATGAGCAGAACTACCCCACTCATGACTTGGAGTTAGCAGCAGTGGTGTTTGCACTGAAATCATGGAGGCACTATTTGTATGGAGTGCAGTTTGAGCTATTCACAGACCATCAGAGTCTGAAATATCTCTTTTCTCAGAAGGAGCTCAATCAGAGGCAGAGGAGGTGGATTGAGTTTATCAAGGACTATGAATTCGCGATTCAGTATCATCCAGGGAAGACGAATATCATAGAAGATGCTTTGAGTAGAAAGCGTCGACATCGGGTTGCGGCTTTGAGGTGTTCATTACACAGAGACCTTATTGTAGGCGTCAAAAAAAATGCTAATAGATATCCAAATACAGAAAATCACTCAAAACTGGGAAAATCA
>BQKN01059221.1:0-13856 GCA_022839385.1 Asparagus kiusianus | reverse complement strand
ATGGAGAGAATCCCGCAGAAGGATAAAGGAAAAGAGCCTGTACGTCAAGAAGCTCAGAACCCGAGGCCGTCTCGATTCAATCATCCAATTGGACGAGACAAACCGGGGAATACAAGCTCTCCACCTCATTTCGACATCATGGCGCAATTGGCCAACATCCCGGCAAGGATAACTCTGTACGAGTTGCTGCGGTTGTCGAAGGATACACGGAAAGCACTACAAGAAGCCTTGAGTAATTCAGAAGCCTTCTTGACTCGCATCAAGCCATCTCCTGAAGAACCAGAATCATCAGCTCAACAATGCAATTTGGCGGCTCATCACTTCCCCTGCATCTCTTTCACCAAGGAAGATATGCAGACGAAGAACTCAAATCATGATAGGCCCCTGTATTTCACCGGGCATATTGGCTCCAGCGTTGTCAACCGGATCCAAGTCGATCCGGGTTCCGCTGTTAGCATCATGCCATTCCGATTGATGCATCATCTCGGAATCCCGACTAGCAAATTAGCGTCCACTGGCACGACGATTTATGGATTCAACACCAGCGGGTCCAAACCCTTGGGGAAGATCCGAATCAAATGCCAGATTGGGGATTTGAAGTCGGAAGTTACATGCTATGTGATTGACGCGGAAACATCCTATAATTTACTGTTGGGTCGGCCTTGGATCCACGGTAACCTTATAGTCCCGTCAACTCTGCATCAGTGCCTCAAATATGTGGGCACAGATAATGAAGTCAAGACGGTGGTCGCGGATAAGCAACCGTTCAAGGGATTGGAGAATTATTTCACCGATTCCCTTTTATACGGCGCTGAATCCGATACTGAACCATCGGCCCAAGGAACAGACAGCGGTGATGAAGCTGATACCGAACCAGGGTTTGATTATGATGGCGGTTTTGTTTTAAACGACATTGTACCCATTGTAATCAATCTTGATGATGATGAATCATCGGAAGATAGTTGTAATTGGCAACTTGCCGAAGAACTATCAATAAACGATGATTTAGAGTACTCGACGGGTCTCGATGATATCACTAACGAACTCCATGCTAACCCTGATTTTTATATGCCTCTTCAATCATTTTGTTTGACGAAGAAGCAGGTACACGACCCCTGCGGAACAACGCTTATCATCCCCGCAGGGATTGGGGGTGGAAAGGAGGTCGTCTACGGCAAAGGAAGAGCATCTCCGATACCCGACCACTTCATGGAGGAGGAAGACGACGATGATAAACCGGCCCGTCATCTGTCCAAATACGATGCGAAAGCACGCAACATGATGGAAAGGCACGGGTATGACTTCAAGGCCGGAGAGGGTCTTTTCTTTGGTCGAGGTCCGCGGGTTCCACCCCGGATGGCCTATGTACCGAAGGGAAAACCCGATGATTATTATCGCCACAAAAGAGGGCTAGGCTATGTCTCATCAGATGATGAGTGTGGCTGGCAAATCATTGACCAAATTGCTAACAAGACTAGGAAGGGATATTCTTCCGACTCTTCGGGTTGGGACTCCGACGCTAGTCTTGGTGAGGTGTTCAAGAAGCTAATGTCGAATATGGTCACGGTTGATCCAACGACAATAGAAGAAGATGATGAGATGCCGACATGGGAAGACCCGTGGGTTCATCACTTAAACATGCAGTATGGAGACCGGTTCGAGCAGAGAGAGCCTCCTACCGAAGACCCAGTCGTTCAGGTGAATATGGGCAGCGAAGAAAATCCGAAGCCAATATTCATCAGCGGCAGCCTCCTACCTGAGGAGAAGGAGGAGTTGATTTCTCTTATCCGGGAGTACATCGATGTATTCGCCTGGAATTATGAAGACATGCCAGGTCTCGACCCAAACGTAGCAGTGCATCGTCTCAACATTAAGCCGGATGTCAAACCAGTCAAACAACAACAACGACGGTTTCGTCCGCAAATGATGGAAGCGATCGAAGCTGAAGTCAAAAAGCTTGTCGATTCGGGATTCATCCGAGAGGAGCAACATCCCGAATGGCTTGCCAATATTGTTCCGGTCCTGAAGAAGAACGGGAAGATCCGGATATGCATTGACTTCAGGGACCTCAATGCTGCTTGCCCAAAAGATGACTTTCCTCTCCCCATCACGGATGTCATCATCGACAACACGTGTGGGTTTGAGAGGATGTCCTTTATGGATGGTTTCTCTGGTTACAACCAGATAAAGATGCATCCAGATGATGAGAAGCACACTGCATTCAGAACGCCTCTCGGCGTATTCTGCTACACAGTCATGCCCTTCGGCTTGAAGAATGCAGGAGCTACATATCAGCGAGCTATGTCGAAGATCTTTCAGGAACATCTCCGAAAGACGGTTGAGTGCTACGTGGACGATCTGGTCATGAAAAGTCGTAATAAAAATGATCATATCAAAGACTTGAAGACCATGTTCGACTTGATGCGGGCCCATCAGTTGAAGATGAACCCTACCAAGTCTTTCCTCGGAATGGCCAGTGGCAAATTCCTGGGATTCGTCGTCACCACCAAAGGTATTCACATTGATCCGGACAAAGTGAAGGCGATCAATGAATTGCAACCTCCGAAGAACCTCAAGGAGCTCAGAGGACTGCAAGGGCGATTGGCGTATATCCGCCGGTTTATCTCAAACCTTTCGGGGAAATGCCAACCATTCTCCAGGCTCACAAAGAAAGGCGTGTCATTCGTATGGGACGATGCCTGTCAAAAGGCATTCGAGAGTATTAAAGAGTATCTCTCGAAACCACCCGTACTCGTTGCACCGAAATCGGGCAAACCGTTCTTGATTTATGTCAAGGCGACGAGCCACTCATTAAGTGCATTGCTTGCACAAGATGACGATAACGGTCACGAGCAGGCGGTATACTACTTAAGCCGAACCATGGTAGGCGCAGAATCTCGATATCCCATGATTGAGAGAGAATGCCTCGCCTTAGTGTTCGCCATCCAGAAGATGCGACATTACTTGGTTGGACAAACCATCTACGTCATCTCCAAAGTTAACCCGGTCCGAGTGTTCATGACTCAACCGGCTTCCATGAGCTGGCGATTGGCGAAATGGGCTTTACTCTTGTCCCAATATGATCTGCACTTCAAACAGCAGAAGTCAGTAAAAGGACAGGCCATCTGTGATCTCTTGGCGGCTAATCCAGCTACGGACGCCGCCGAGATATACGACGACTTACCTGATGAAACCCACGAAGTCAACGCAACTTCACACTAACAAGTGTGGCGTTTGTACTTCGACGGCGCTTCAAGAGCAGCTAATGCCGCAGGTCCTCCTGGATGTTCTAAGGTCTCCTCCGGAGTTGGAGTTGTCCTAGTCTCCCCGGGAAAACATGTGATGCCTCGAGCCTACTCATTAACTGAGCCGTGCTCGAATAATGTGGCAGAATACAACGCACTGATTATAGGCCTCAACTTCGCCAAGGAGCTGGGGGTTGAGTATCTCGAAGCCTTCGGTGATTCTCAACTAATCGTCAAACAAGTCCAAGGGGAATACGAAGTCCGAAGTCAGGATTTAATTCCTTATCATAAGATGGCGGTGGAGCTAGCGGAGTCGTTTGAAGGATTCTTCATTGAGCACGTTCCGCGGTTGCAGAACACCTACGCAGATGCGTTAGCAGCTCTAGCTGTATCTCTGGCACAGCCTCCCGGGACAGAACAATTTGTTACGGTACGAACTCACCAACTCTTAGTGCCACTTTATGATGAAAATGGCAGGGAAGAAGAGGTCCAGGAGGCACACACAACTCAGGCTGAGTTTGAGCCCCGGGATTGGCGCTTCCCCATCATCGACTACGTCCTACATGGGATCTTGCCAGAAGACGTGAAGGAGAGAGAGTCGATCAGACGAAGAGCTCCAAGATTCTACTATAATACGGAGAATCGAACGCTATACCGCAGGGGGTATGATGGCATGCTGGCACGTTGCCTATCAACCAAAGAAGCTGAAGAAGTGCTTAAAGAAGCACATGAGGGAGAGTGCGGCGCGCACCAACCTGGTCCCAAGCTTTATGATCGCATCAGGAGAATGGGATACTTTTGGCCCTCCATGATGCACGAGGCAATCGTATACGCCCGGAAGTGTCACGCGTGTCAAGTACACGCGAATTACATGCACCAACCTCCGGAACATCTGCATCCCTCGGTCACGTCGTGGCCGTTCGAGACTTGGGGAATGGACATTGTTGGTCCTATAAATCCCCCTTCGGTTAAAGGCGATCGGTTCATCCTGGCGATCACTGATTACTTCTCTAAATGGGCTGAAGCAATTCCACTCAGAGAAGTCAAGACGAGCAACGTCATTACATTCATCAAGCACCATATCATCTACCGACATGGTGTTCCAAGACGAATCATACATGACAACGGTCCTCAATTTATCAGCAACGCCTTCATAAGGTTCTGCGAAAAGTTCAAAATTTAGGACATCTCGTCAACAGCTTATAATCCCACAGCAAACGGGTTAGCTGAAGCCTTCAACAAGACTATCATAAAGCTCTTGTCAAAGCTTGTGAAGAATAACAAGCGAGATTGGGATGATAAGCTCGGCGCAGCTCTATGGGCCTATCGTACCACGGTGCGTACACCGACCGGCGCCACCCCATACTCATTGGTGTATGGATGTGAAGCCGTTCTCCCTCTAGAAGTTCAAATTCCATCTCTTCGGATCGCTCTTGCAACCCAGATGACGACCGAAGAACAACATCAGAAACGCCTTGAAGAACTCGAGATGCTCGATGAAAAGCGCTTGGAAGCTCAGCAGCACATTGAGTTTTACCAAGCCAGAATCTCTCGAGCCTTCGATAAAAAAGTTCGACAAAGGAGTTTTAAGGAAGGGGATTTGGTCTTGACTGAAAGACGTCCTATGATCCTTAACTCCAAGAAGAAAGGAAAATTTGAACCCAAATGGGAAGGACCGTTCGTAGTAGAAACAGTCTACTCGAACGGCGCCTATCGCCTAGTCACCAAAGATGGTGACCGGCTCATGATGCCAATAAATGGCAAATTTCTGAAGAGATACTACCCTTAGTATCCCCAGAAGAATTGAGGTACCGGGAAGTTCCCGGAAGAATACCACATCGGGGTATTCTTAGGGATAACCCGGTCGCTGATGAACAAGAAATCAATATTCGAATTCCGAATATTCTTGTTTGTCAGAATCTAACTCTCACAAGCACTCTTTTGCTGAGATGAGATCTAATCATTGATCTCCCCTCGCGAAACTTTCAGTGGTTTTTGACTACTCATAGTCTCTACCACACAATTCCCTTGGTCAAACCTTACTACAGTTAGGACCAAAGCCAAATTCCCCTCTCGATTCGTCCAAAGAACGAGAGGTCCACAAATCGATCGATCAAACCCTTCTCCGGTTAGAATCGTCTCAAATTTCCCACTTAGTCAAACCTTACTACAGTTAGGACCACAACCAAAATCCCCTCTCGATTCCTCCAACGAACGAGAGGTCCCCTTTCAATTCGAGTAACCAAACCTTACGACAGTTAGGGTTATCCGAATCTTTTCGATTCTCGGAGTGAAGATCCCACTCCTAGTTTCACCTATCGGATTCTGGGGGTGGAGATCCCACCTCGAGTTTCCTTTCCAGCTGAAGATAGAATATAAAATTCTTCCTCTTCAGAGTCAAATGACCAAACCTTACGACAGTTAGGGTCGTTTGAACCTTTCGATTCGATAATCAAACCTTACGACAGTTAGGATTATCCGAGTCTTTTCGATTCTCGGAGTGGAGATCCCACTCTTAGTTTCACCAGTCGGATCCTGGGGGTGGAGATCCCACCTCGAGTTTCCTTTCCTGCTGAAGATAGAATATAAAATTCTTCCTCTTCAGAGGCGAATGACCAAACCTTACGACAGTTAGGGTCGTTTGAACCTTTCGATTCGATAACCAAACCTTACGACAGTTAGGGTTATCCGAATCGTTTCGATTCTTGGAGCGGAGATCCCACTTCTAGTCTCCCACTTTCCCCTGTCTTTGCTTTTAGAAAAGACAGAGATGAAGTCGGCGCCTAACACGCGCTGCCGGGTAGTCTTTCCCGTGAGAAAGACGAAGTCTATGTATTCAAAGTCATAGCATAAAGTCTCGGAGGGCTCGCTCTCTTAGCACAACGTTACATGCGGGACGGACCTAGACAAATCGTATGCTAGCCCGACACAAACGGTAGTCGGTAAAGGCACGTCAAACCCGTTGAGGGCTGGGGGTTTGCCAAAAACCCCAAAGTCTATACCTAACACGTATAGCCGGTTTAAAATCTTTCGCCGAGTGAAAAAAGTTACCAGGTTCTAAACCTGGGGAATTTTATCCCGAAGCCTAAGGAGGGATAAGTCTATACCTAACACTTATAGCCGGTTTAAAATCTTTTGCCGACCGAAAAAAGTTACCAGGGTCTAAACCTAGGGAATTTTATCCCGAAGCCTAAGGAAGGATAAGTCATCGCCTAATACGCGGTGCAAGGTACCACTTCCCTATAAAAAAGTGATGGAGTTTATGAATTCAAAGTCATAGCATTAAGGGCTGGGGGTGTACCAAAACATCATAAAAAAGAAGCAAAGACGGAGTCCATAGTTATAGAATAAGCAAAAGCATACAACCAAGAGTTCATTAGCCCGAAGACAACCGACGGTTAAGAACATGAGACTCTAAACCAGAAAGCCTGTCCATATAGCTCTGCTCGAACTCTGCCTGCAGGCGAGCTCGGACAGAATCCTCGGAAGTGCTCAAGACCTCTGCAGCTTCATCGCGCAGCTTCACTAATCCCTCCTGTGTTGAGCCCAACTTGTCGAGCGTCCATTCACGAGAACGCTCTAATCCAGCCAGGTCCTCGGTGATTATAGCAGCAGACTCTTCAGCATGCCTCAAAGCGTCCTTCAACCTGGCTATCTCTTCACGGTGGGAATCCAAAGAGCTGAGTAACTCGGCTTTGCAAGCATCCTTCTTCGCCAGGGAAGCCCTCAACTGCAAAGCAGAATGCTCACGTCCCCGAAGTTCGCTGCCAATGGAGGATCTCAGGTCACGCCACTGAGTCAGTCTATCCTCTAGCTGAGAAGACATGAAAGAAGAGGCTCCACCAGCCTTCAACTCCCTCAACTCTCGAATCTCTGACTCCAGAGTAGCAAACTCAGCAATGAAGGAATCAGCCAGCTCGGGGTACCCTTCTTCCCTCATCATCAACATGTGGCGAGAAAAGGAACGCCTGAACTGGTCGAAGCAGTATCCTCAGAGAAGGAGTTTCTCAATCATGCCATTATAAAAGGCGATAAAGAAGCTGAGATCCGCGCGAAAGATCTCTCTATCAGGATCAGTGTCGGCCAGAAGGACGCGAACACACTCATGTAGAGATGATCGAACTCCTGCAAGCAACAGTGGGGAAAGTGAAGAGATTATCAAATATGACAAGGAAACCCGAGGGGAAATTCGAAGTATACCTGTACTGGCGGAAGTTCCCTCGGGTGGAGGCACGGTAGACTCTGAGATAACAAAAGGATTAGCCATGAAGGGTGTATCGACCCCTGCAGGCAAATCAGTCGTATCTCTCGGCTGTGGCAAGGAGACATGGCTCCCAAGCAAACTATCAGCCCCAGAAACTACAGCAGCATCAGGCGCAACGCCTGGTCCTACAGTTATATCTCTTCATTAGTCAAAATGGAAATTTAGGCAAATGAAGAGAATAAGGGTGATAAGATCATCGGCATACCCGCAAGTCCACCATCTTCTAGAACACGGGGAGGGTCGGTAGTCAGAGGAGAATCAGTCCTAGTGGCTGATGATGTACCTGTGAGTGTATCGCTCGTAAAGGGTGGTCCCGCAGTTCCTTTGGCGGCCTGTTCAGCCAGCATATCGACTAGCAGCCCAGCGTCGGGACCGCAGAAACTCGGCGCAGAGGCATTCCCTTGGTCTTCAAAACCTACATCATGAAAAGGATTCACTCTCAGTCGAGTTCTCTTTCCCTATAATCAAAAGAGATATTATCGGATGCAGGTATACCTGAGTAAGAAGCGATGGGCTCGACACTATACTCTGGCCCAAGATCAATGTTCAAATCGATGCCCAGGGAACCGTCATGAAGGGCGTCGCACATCTGCTGCACGAAGCAATCCATGTTTTCCGGACTAGGGGATACAGGAGGCGATGGAAGTTCACCCTCTTCAAGGAACCCTGGAACATAAAGCACGGTTATGAATCCCAGAAGGTAAATCATGTCAAAATATTGAAAGTGACGGAGTGTTACCTTCCTCCTCGCCAGCAAAGCTGCCTGAATCTACCCCATGGGAGCGTCGATCAACAGGGGGTCTATAGGCAATCTTCTTCCTTTTCGAAGGACCAACGGGACGGGCATGCGAAGTTCGGCCACCAAACTGGGGTTTCGCACGACGTGAAGCGAGAGGTTCATGGTCATCGGCCGATCCACCTGAAACAACAAGGATTATGTCACGAACCAAAATTGAGAAGGAGGCGCAAGGAACATGACAAACCTGCATCAAGTTCTGTTTGATCGGTATCTGTATCCTCATGCCCTTCTTCGGGAATTCCAGGCAACTCTCTCCTCCGTTTCTGGGCACGCTCGGCTCTACGAGCGGCCATCATAGCAGCCTGGATCAGTTGCTCAGACTCTAACTCGGAAAGGCTCCTCACGCCTATGGATTCATCGGCGGAGAGGAACCACTTGCAGCTGAGAAAAGTGATCATCGGCTTGCGTTTGTAGGAGGGAAGAGTAAACTGAGCCCCGGTGCAGCCTGCCATTGTCCATAACCATGCCCGGACGCCATCAACGAGCCCTCCCTCAACACGCAAGCCACGGCTCGGATTCCCAACATACAGTTGGTCATAGCTAAACTGACGTGCGAAACGGCAGGGAAGGTAAGGCTCGATGTGGCAACGGTCCTTCACCCGAAGAACAAGATACCCGATGCGGATGCTTACGAGCCAACGGAAGCAACCGACGTCGAGAGCGGTCCGGTTAGTTCTGGGCTTCTCCGTATCAGCCAACTCATCTCCATAACGCCCTGAGAAGCGCGGGAAACACTTAAAGAACTCCCAGTTCCTGCGAACTTGAAGTTCTTTTTGTACATCTTCAAATTTCTTCCCAATCCACCTACTTTTCTCCAACAGCTGTAGGAAAGGAACGGGAGCATCAACGACGCTGGGCGCCGACATCAAATCCGGACGGTGAAGAATGAGCCACGACATCAAATAAGCGTAGGGAAGCTCAACCTTAGGACAAATAAGCTCTGTGGACGGCTTGGGGCCCACCTGTGCAAGGCTGCTAACCACGCTCCTAAGCCCGCAATGGATACTGGCTACCATCGCTGGAAGCAGAGAAAGCTCCCTCCCGTAAGCTAGCTGGACCGCAGGAAAGAGCACCTCGAGGGGTAGAGCGTCTGAAGATTGATATGGAACAACACACTTCTTCAGCCAAAGAGCAAGGTATCCAGCTAACAGGGACCGAGGCCCGATAGACTTCTGTGCACGATGAAGGAACGAGCGAAACTTAGTCCCAGCCGGAAAAGCTCCCTCGGAACCATCAATGGTATAAGAATGAGTCTCATTCTTCTCCATCAGCTCGTTAATAGCAGCAGGGGATAAAACATCCAACTCATGCAGGGGCTCCCCGGAATCATCCTCCAAGTTAGGAAACAGGTAAAGGGCAAACCGCTTCAAACTTATCTTCCTCTTCGTCTTGGCTGGAGCGGGAGTCAGAAGCAAGGAGGTATGGTAGTGGCAGGTGAGGTCCCAGAGGGTATCATACACACCGGGGGTATCTTTCTTCAACCACTCCAACTGCTGGTTAGAAGGGAAGTACTCCTGATACGGGCAATCTCCCATCGGAAGCCCGGAAACCTGGTGCATCTCGTGAAGAGCCAACCCTAGCTCTCCGCCATTGGTCAAGAAAGTGTTGCTGTCAGGCATATATGTCTCGAGCAACGCCAAGAAGTGACGGCAGCTAACTGCAAGTCCATGCATAGTGGCTCGGATGGGCACGTATAATCCACTGCTCTTCAAGTCTTTCTCCCAGCATCCCAGAACATAACTGGTCAAACGGGCCCACCATCCCTTAGCCAATGAGGAAGCCCAACCATAGCATCTGTATTCCGGTGGAGGTAGCTGTCTTCCGAGCTGAGCCAGACGATTCCTCACGGTAGGAGCAACTACCGATATCTCGCCTGGGGGTGCGGTGTCAAGACACATGATCCCGGGTCTAAGACCGCAAACAGGGAGATACCCGACAGAACCGAGACTCTTGTTATGAGAAACATATCCGCACTGAACCCGGTTAGCGCCGTCAGTAAGATGCCAAGACATGCGTCGCTCTAGGGCCTGCCCCTTCAGATGGGTGAAAGAGTACTGACGAGGAATAGAAGGTATATATAAAAAAGCCCCCTCGTCACGGGTCAACCAGTGCTCCTCAGAAAGATCCAATACAGCAGGATCCTCAGCATGATCCCCAAACAAGAAGCCGGGCTTCTGTAAAGCCCGAGTAGAGGTGGCGTCCGCGGTAAAGGGAGCATCTGTAATGAGTTGGCGCAAACAATGGCGTCCCCCATCCAGTATCAAGCAACGGGACTCGTCACAACGATCCCTGTCAAACTGAGGGAGCACACTGACGGCTTGCCTAATCGGATCTGAAGAGAAAACCTCACGGTTACAACCGGTGTTGGCGTGAGAAGGAAGGCTACCCCCGGGAAACTCGACTGCAACAAAGCATGAAAACGGAGTCAGAAAATTCATGTCATAAAGGCGAGGCGGAATTATTCGCGGGATAATCGGAGAGACGATTTCGAGTAGCCTACACCGAAAGGACGGTATGCGTGATGACACATACCGACCTGTAAGGTGTAAGACGACACGAGATCGCCCCGATGTATCCAGAGACTTGAGTTGGCTAAAGCAAAACAAGTCTGAAACCTTAACCCCCGCGGGAGGGGTATCGGTTCTTCCTTCATGACCCGCGAAAGGTCAATCTGGGATGCAGAGGATAGAAATTCTCACCCCCATAAAGAGAGGCCGCTGAAGAGGACTCAGCAGGAGCCTCTTCCTCGCTGTACTGCGGGAAGGAGCGACTCTTGGAAGGCCGAGTGCGGCGAGAAGACATCGCAAACCTGCAGTGAAGAGCAGAACATCAGGTACAATATACATACACGAAATATTGAAAAAGGGAAATTAAGCACTTGGACTTGAAATCGTATAAACAGATAGGATTTCATAGTTAAAGTTTAATTAAACCTACAAATTTCGTGCACGCGAAACGATAATCGTCGTTTCGCGGTAAAATTTTGGTGAAATACCCAAAATACCCCCCCGTGCTCAAGGCCAAATTCAGGTCAAGGACACGTACGATTCGGGTCATGGTCATCATACTTGATCATCTAACATCCCGGTACCCTATAATTTTGATCAAATTTTGCAAATAAGCCCTTTTGCAGAATTGGGTCAATTTTACATAAAAACCCTTCATCGAACTTTTGGTTTTGCATCCACATACAGTTACCGAAAATTCGCTCAAAGGTTTGGGGTCAATACTCTTTGGATTTCAGCCCCAAATTCGTGGTCATTTTGCAAATAAGCCCCAAAAAAAAAAAAAAAATTTAGTGGGCTGTTTTGCAAATAACCCCCTCAAACAACTCTTCAACCCTTTTGCATAAAGCACCCCATTTCTTCATCAAATGGGCACGAACCCAAAATTTCAGACCATCTTGACACAAGAAACCCCACAAAATTTCAGCCCCTATGGATTTTACAAATAACCCCTTAAAAAGTTTCGGCCTCTATCTCTTTTGCACAAAACCACCCGAAACTTTGTGCATACTACTACGAGCATAGATGAACAATCTTTACAAGAAAATAAAGAGATTGAGGAGGGGATCTTACCCAAATCAAAAGAGACTCTTCCGAGCTCGGAAATAGAGGCCAAAACCTTCGTTTGGAAGAGGAGGCGATTCCGGCAAATGGGTACCCGTCAAAATCCCGAGTCTTTTGAGGGGGTGAGGAGTTCTTCAAAGCTTCAATGGAGGTTTACTTGAGGAAGAAGAAGCACAAAAAAACTAAAATGGGGGGGAAGAAGAGGAGAATTCGGTTTTAAAGAGGGGCTGCCCTCTTTTGAAATTCAAATTAACGATGAATGGGGGGGGACCATGTACAAGTGTACAACAAGACAAAACCCAAACCGGGGGGGGCCGCGACAAGGCCAGGACACCCCAAGGGTGTCTCGGCTTGGCCGAGACACCCCAAGGGTGTCTCGGCCTTGCCGAGGCACCCCGGGGTGTTTGCCCGGGTTTTGACACCCTGCGCAATATTTCGACCCCCCGGACGGCCATTTCAATCCCCGAACGATTCTTTTGAACACCGATTCTTCGCCGACGGTTGAAGATATGGATGAATGCCACAAGATAACCCAAGCGGTTCCAAAACCCTAAGGTGGACGCCGGTCAACGCGTAACCTTAGGTCAACGCCGGACAGCGTGTTGCGTCAAAAGTCAACACGTGGCGACGAAAGTCAACACGTGACGACGAAGGTCAACCCAAGCGGTTCCAAAACCCTAAGGTGGACGCCGGTCAACGCGTAACCTTAGGTCAACGCCGGACAGCGCGTTGCGTCAAAAGTCAACACGTGGCGACGAAAGTCAACACGTGACGACGAAACTCAACCCAAGCGGTTCTGAAAACCCTAAGGTGGACGCCGGCCAACGCGTAACCTTAGGTCAACGCCGGACAGCGCGTTGCGACAAAAGTCAACACGTGGTGACGAAAGTCAACGCGTGACGACGAAAGTCAACCCAAGCGGTTCTGAAACCCTAAGGTGGACGCCGGTCAACGCATAACCTTAGGTCAACGCCGGACAGCGCGTTGCGACAAAAGTCAACACGTGGTGACGAAAGTCAACGCGTAACGACGAAAGTCAACCCAAGCGGTTCTGAAACCCTAAGGTGGACGCCGGTCAACGCGTAACCTTAGGTCAACGCCGGACAGCGCGTTGCGACAAAAGTCAACACGTGGTGACGAAAGTCAACGCGTAACGACGAAAGTCAACCCAAGCGGTTCCGAAACCCTGAGGTGGACGCCGGTCAACGCGTAACCTTAGGTCAACGTCATTCAGTACGTTGCAACAAAAAGTCAACCCCCAAGTCAACACGATGTGATAGGGATAGTTAGTTCAAAAGTCAACTCAATGACATGAGCCAAACTCAACCCACCAGCTGTAAACTCGAGACTCCAACGACGGCCAGGCGATAAACGCAGCGCCGGAACAACTTCGGTTATTCGACAAAGCACCGGATAAACCAAAGATCGAAGGAGCCAAGAGTTGAAGCAAAACACAGGTCCCTTAGGCCGACTGAAGGCTGGACCAATCATATCCAAAGTATTTCGGTCTCTTCTATAAAGGAAACGAGTCCGAAACACTTTGGAGGGGGTATCTGTAGGCATCAAAAATTGCCGATAGGTCCCCGCACACAGCTCAGTGTCAACGAGCGACGATTGAACGTCACTACCCGGTTCACAAGAGTTCAAATGACGTCGGTGAGCGCCTGAAGTGAACTGACGAACTACGTGAGCCTACAAATCTCAGAACAACGGGGATACGGACCGACCGGAAACCCCGTGATCACCGCAATTAGACCAACGCCCGCCGCGTCCCGATCATCCCACTGATAATCCAACCATCGGGATCTACAGAGCTCGCCGTCAGAATTCCAACGCATCCGAAATCAATCAAATCCGAGTTCGGACGAAAAGTCAACGGCAAATCAACGGCGGATGAGCTCGGACCGGACCGGGACACCCGGGGTCACTCGGCGAAGTCGAAACACCCGAGGGGTGTCTTGGCAAAACCAAGACACCCC
>BQKN01059220.1:32380-42893 GCA_022839385.1 Asparagus kiusianus | reverse complement strand
GGTCAAGACCTTTGGGTAAAATCCGGATAAAGTGCCAAATGGGCGATTTAAAGACGGAGGTCACGTGCTACGTGATTGATGCTGAGACATCCTATAACTTACTATTGGGTCGGCCTTGGATCCATAGTAATGTTATAGTTCCCTCCACTCTACATCAGTGTTTGAAATATGTCGACACTGATGGAAGAGTTAGGACGGTGGTCGCGGATAAGCAACCATTCAAAGGGTACGAGAACTACTTCACAGATTCTCTCCTTTATGGTAATGAATCCGACACGGAACCATCGATCCAAGGCACGGACAGCGGGGAAGAAGCTGATTCCGAAGCCGGATTCGATTACAATGGTGGTTTTGTTTTTAATGACATTGTACCCTTTGTAATCAATCTCGACGACGAACAGTCGTCAGATGGCGGTTGTAACTGGCAACTTGCCGAACCTGAAATAAATAATGGTTTAGAGTACTCCTTGTCTTTTGATGATGTGATAAAGGGATTGTACGATAATCCCGAATTATGTATGCCGCTCCGATCGTCGTATGTAACGAAGAAGCGTCTCCAACACTCTTTCGGAACAACTCAGATTATTCCCGCCAAAATAGGGGGACAAAAAGAAGTGATCTTCGGTAAAGGAGAAAGTCTTCCGGTGCCAGATCATTTCCTAAGAGAGGATGAAGATGGTGACAAATCTGGTTTACATCTATCTAAGTACAGTCCAGAAGCGCGCAAGCTCATGGAAAGACAAGGATATGATTTCACACTCGGAGAAGGTCTATACTTCGATCGAGGTTCCCGTGTCCCAGTCAAAGCGGCATATGTACCAAAGGGTAAACCAGAGGGCTATTATCGTCACAAGAGGGGCTTAGGCTACATTTCGTCAGATGACGAATGTGGCTGGCAGATCATCGATCAAATTGCTAACAAGGCTAAGGATGGGTATTTGCCAGATTCTTCAGCTGAAGATTCCGACACAAGTTTGGGAGAAACGTTCAAGGCCTTAATGTTGAACATGACTACGGCTGATCCATCTACAATGGAGGACGACGATCAAATGCAAACGTGGGAGGACCCATGGGTTCATCACCTGAACATGCAATATGGTATGGTGATAGGTTCGAACAGAGAGAGCCACCCACCGAAGACGAGGTAGTCCAAATCAATATGGGTGATGAAGCCAATCCAAAGCCCATATTCATCAGTGGTAGTCTCCCATCAGATGAAAAGGAGGAATTAATTGCCTTGATCAGAGAGTATATCGACGTTTTCGCCTGGAACTACGAAGACATGCCAGGGCTCGATCCCAATGTGGCAATGCACCGCCTCGACATCAAGCCGGATGCCAAACCTGTCAAGCAACAGCAAAGACGGTTTCGTCCGCAGATCATGAAAGCCATCGAGGCTGAAGTTAAAAAGTTGATCGACTCAGGATTTATCCGGGAAGAACAACATCCAGACTGGTTAGCCAATATCGTTCCAGTCATGAAGAAAAATGGCAAGATCAGGATTTGCATCGACTTCAGGAATCTGAACGAAGCATGTCCAAAAGATGATTTTCCCCTCCCGATCACAGATGTCATTATTGACAATACATGTGGATTCGAAAGAATGTCCTTCATGGACGGCTTTTCGGGGTATAATCAAATCAAAATGCACCCGGATGACGAAAAGCACACGGCATTCAGAACGCCTCTCGGTATCTTCTGCTACACGGTGATGCCGTTTGGTCTAAAGAATGCAGGTGCCACGTATCAACGAGCAATGACTAAGATTTTCCAGAAACACCTCAGGAAAACAGTTGAATGCTACGTTGATGATTTGGTGGTGAAAAGCCGCAGCAAAGAAGATCACATCAAGGACTTGAGGATAATGTTTGATCTCATGCGGAGTCATCAATTGAAGATGAATCCCACAAAATCCTTCCTCGGGATGTCCAGCAGAAAATTCCTTGGATTCGTCGTTACCACCAAGGGTATACATATCGACCCAGACAAGGTAAAGGCGATAAATGAATTGCAACCCCCGAAGAACCTAAGGGAACTCAGAGGATTGCAAGGGCGTTTGGCGTATATCCGGAGATTCATTTCAAATCTTTCCGGGAAGTGCCAACCATTTTCGAAGCTAAACAAGAAAG
The DNA here is from genome assembly GCA_022839385.1 of Asparagus kiusianus. Taxonomy (NCBI): domain Eukaryota; kingdom Viridiplantae; phylum Streptophyta; class Magnoliopsida; order Asparagales; family Asparagaceae; genus Asparagus; species Asparagus kiusianus. Next base: position 40,764 of record BQKN01059220.1, on the reverse strand, counting down.
GCGTATCGTTTATTTGGGACGATGCTTGCCAGAAGGCATTCGAAGATATCAAGGCATATCTGATGAATCCACCTGTTCTTGTTGCACCAAAATTAGGTAAACCGTTCTTGATTTATATCAAGGCGATGAACCATTCGATAAGTGCTTTATTAGCACAAGACGATGATAATGGTCACGAACAGGCAGTCTATTATCTAAGTCGGACCTTGATAGGCGCCGAGTCTCGATACCCGATGATCGAGAAAGAATGTCTCGCATTGGTGTTTGCGGTTCAGAAGATGCGACATTACTTAATTGGCCAGACGATTTACGTCATCGCTAATGTTAATCCGGTACGGGTATTCATGACTCAACCAGGTTCGATGAATTGGCGGTTGGCAAAGTGGGCCCTTCTTTTGTCCCAATATGATCTACACTTCAAACAGCAGAAGTCGGTCAAAGGACAGGCGATCTGTGATCTTTTGGCGGCAAGCCCGACGACAGATACGGTTGAAGTATACGATGACTTGCCAGATGAAACCCACGAGGTTAATACCACGTCACACCAACAAGTATGGCAGTTATATTTTGATGGTGCCTCGAGAGCAGTCAATAAAGCAGTAACCCCGGGATGCCCTAAGGTCACTTCTGGAGTTGGAGTTGTCTTAGTTTCCCCAGGGAAGCACGTGATGCCTCGAGCTTATTCGCTGACGAGTCCATGCTCTAACAACGTAGCCGAGTATAACGCACTCCTCATAGGACTCAGTTTCGCCAAAGAGCTGGGGGTCGAATATCTCGAAGCCTTTGGGGATTCTCAACTAATTGTCAACCAAGTTCGTGGGGAATATGAAGTCAGAAACCCAGATCTGATTCCATACCACCAGGAGGCCATCAGAGTGGCAGATTCTTTTGAAGAATTTTACATTGAGTATATCCCGCGTCTTCAGAACGCTTATGCAGATGCACTGGCAGCACTAGCAGTATCACTCGCGCAACCGCCCGAAACTGAACTGCTAGTCACAGTAAGATCACACCAACTCTGCGTACCCATATACGATATGGATATTGAAGAGGAGGAAGATAGAAACGTAAACGCCAAAGAGGTGAACTCAACCCAAATCGGGTCCGAGTCCCGAGATTAGCGCTTTCCCATTATTGACTACGTCCAATACGGCATTTTACCGGAGGATGTAAAGGAAAAAGAATCTATCCGCCGAAGAGCACCACGGTTCTTTTACAATACCGAGACCCGTACGCTGTATCGCCGGGGGTACGATGACTTGCTTCTCCGATGCCTTTCGAATGAAGAAGCAAAAGAAGTTCTTAAGGAAGCACATGAAGGAGAATGCGGTGCGCATCAGCCTGGTCCCAAGCTGTATGATCGAATCAGAAGAATGGGATATTTCTGGCCAACGATGGTACGTGACGCGATCGAATACGCGCGAGAATGTCACGCTTGTCAAGTGCATGCAAATTATATGCACCAACCACCGGAACGGTTACATACGTCAACCACGTCCTGGCCATTCGAGACATGGGGTATGGACATTGTCGGTCCCATCTTTCCTCCTTCAGTCAAAGGTGATCGATTTATTCTCGCTATCACCGACTACTTTTCAAAGTGGGCTGAAGCTATTCCGCTTAAAGAAGTGAAGACGAACAACGTCATCAACTTCATCAAGCATCATGTTATATACCGACACGGCGTGCCGAGGCAGATCATTCATGACAACGGTCCACAATTCATAAGCAACGCCTTTATCAGATTCTGCGACAAATTTAAAATTGAAGACGTTTCGTCAACAGCTTATTATCCCGCTGCGAACGGATTAGCTGAAGCTTTCAATAAGACGATCATCAAAATCTTGTCAAAACTCGTGAAAACCAACAAACGAGATTGGGATGATAAACTCGGCAAAGCACTCTGGGCTTATCGCACTACCATACGCACACCTACGGGAGCTACTCCGTATTCTCTGGTATACGGATGTGAGGCTGTGCTACCGTTGGAGATTCAAATCCCCTCCCTTCGGATTGCTCTCGCAACAGAGATGACAGCCGAAGAGCGACATCAGAAGCGTCTCGAAGAACTCGAAAGGCTGGACGAAAGGCGCCTGGAAGCTCAACAACACATCGAGTTCTATCAAGCAAGGATATCCAGAGCCTTCGACAAAAGGGTTCGTCAAAGAAGCTTCAAAGAAGGAGACTTGGTCCTCGCTGCGCGCCGACCGATAATCCTCACCTCTAAGAAGAAAGGTAAATTCAAACCTAAGTGGGAAGGACCGTTTGTAATAGACACAGTCTATTCAAACGGTGCTTATCGCTTAATTTCTTTAGAGGGTAACAGGCAATTAATGCCAATAAATGGGAAGTTTTTGAAAAAGTACTATCCCTAGTACGTTCAGGACAACTCATTTATCGGGAAGTTCCTTGAAGAATATTACACTTAATATTCTAGAGGATAACCCAATTTTATTTTTACCACCAAAATCCCTCGCTGATCAATTTCAATTGACAGTGAGTCCACCGAAAAGGTTCACTCTCAGTTCGGAGTCCCCTTTCGATGAACGAAAGAACTCCATTTCTTTTCTCTTGGGTTCAACCTTTTTATGGTTGTAACTGAAGTTGAAATTTCTCTTCGATAAACGAAGAACTCATCTTTCGATTTGATAACCAATCTTATAAAAGGAAAGTTTGTCAGCGTCTTCCAGATTCTCGGAGTGGAGATCACACTTCTAGTTTCCTTCTTGCACTGGAAATAGAATATAAAATTCTTCCTTTCCAGAGTCAAGGAATAGAATATAAAATTCTTCCTTCCTTGTTCGGGGAATAGAATATAAAATTCTTCCTTCCCCACACCAACTCTTTTTCCAAAATTTACCAATTTAGGATTCATCCTAGGTATTTTATCCCGAAACCTAAGCAGGGATAAGTCTGCGCCTAACACGCGCTGCCGGTTTAGTCTTTTTCCGTAGAAAAAGACACCAGAGTTCGATTCTGGGGTATTTTATCCTGAAACCTAAGTAAGGATAAGTCCGCACCTAACACGCGCGGCCGGTTAGTTCTTAACCGTTAAAAAGAACACCCGTCCGCATATTCAACATTGTGGCAGGTTGTTATTAATAACACCGAAATCCATGCCTCACACGCATGGGGAATTTTATCCTGAATCCTAAGAAAGGATACGTCGGCGCCTAACACGCGTCGCCGGTTTGGTCTTTATCCGTAGAAAAAGATACCAGAGCCCGACTCTGGGGTCCTTTGTCCCAAAGCCTAAGTAGGGATAAGCCAACGTCTAATATACGTTGCTGGGTAGCCTATTCCCATAACAATGGCAAAGCCTACATATTCAAAGTTGTAGCACAAAGTCTAAGGGAGTTCATTCCTTTAGCGCAACGTCACATGTGGAACGGATTAAAACAATCCGCATGTAAGCCCGACTCAAACGGTAGTCGGTAAGAGCACATCAAATCCGTTAAAGGCTGAGGATTTGCCAAAAATCCTAAGTCAATGTCTCATACACGTTGCTGTTTAGTCTTTTCACAGGAGAAAGACGAAGTCTACGTATTCAACATCGTAGCACTAAAAGAGTTAACTCTTTTAGCTTAACGTCACGTGCGGAACGGATTTAGACAATCCGCACGCTAGCCCGACTCAAACGGTAGTCGGTAAAGGCTAATCAAATCCGTTAGAGGCTGGGGGTTGGCCAAAAATCCTAAAGCCAACACCTCACACGTGTCGCCGGGTAGCCTATTCCCGTAACAATGGCGAAGTCTATGTATTCGACATCATAGCACAAAGTCTCAGAGAATTCAATCTCTGAGCATAACGTTACATGCGAGCGGATTTAAACAAATCGCATGCTAGCCCGGCTCAAACGGTAGTCGGTAAAGGCTAACCAAATCCGTTGATGGCTGAGGGTTTGCCAAAAATCCTATGAGTATTGTGGTCAATCATTTCAAATGGAATGACGAATCATAATAAAGATAAAAAGGAAATTCACTAAAAGAGTCAAAAGTCAAATCACTCAGTAAACAAAATCAAACATCAAGCCCGTGGCTAAAAATCTGCTGACTGAACTTCGACAGCTTATCATCATAAGCTTGGCTAAGCTCAGCCCTAATGGACTCCTCAGTGGCGGCCGAAGTCTTCGCAGCAGTCTCTTCTGTCTCGGATAGCTTCTGCTTCAAGGACTTCAACTCATCAGACAAAGCCGTACAGGTCTGCTGGTCCTGTGCTTCTGTCATCTGAAGAATGCCAAAAGTCTCCTCTTCTTCGCGGAGTTCTTTTCTAAGCTGATCTATCTTGGTCCCACAAGAAGTAATAGAAGAGCGGAGCTCGGCAAGTGAAGATAACCTGGTAGCAAGGCCAGTCTCAACTCGAGCTACTCGGTCTCGCTGCACCTGAACCTCAAGGTCATCAAGAAGCTGAGTCTCGCGCAGTGACTGTAAACGAGTATCCAGCTCAGCAGCAATGAAGGAAGAAGCACCGGTATCTCGAAGCTCACGAAACATCTGAAGCTCACGCTCTAAGCAGTCGAGATCGTCAACTATGGCCTTCGCCAAATCTAGGTATCCTGCCTCCCTTATTAAATTGATTCTGGAATCAAGGAAAGGTTTGAACTGGTGAAGGGAAAGTCCACTGTGGAAAAGCTTGCCAATCATAGCCTTCACAAAGGAGAAGAAGGAGCGAACTTCTAGACAGATAACGATCTTGTCGGGATCGTTGTCGGATAACAACTCCTTCACTAAGACATGAAGACGAGAAGAACGCCCTATACAAAAGAGAGGGAGAAGTCCGTCAAAAGTCTTGATAAGAAAAAGGAATAACACTCTTCAATGAGTTAACTTATACCTTCTTCCTCTTGAGCCGCTGGGGGTAGTGGAGGTGTAACGGCTGTAGGTGCATCAACTGGTATAGTTGGTCTCACAGCCGGCTCAACAGGGTCTTTCTCAACAAAAGCTCCTGCCAGATTCAAAACGGAATTCGCAGAGGCATTACATTATAGTTGCATTAGTCAAGATTGGCTAGTCCTATAATTAACTCAGAAAGAAGCACATACCTTCAAAGGAACCATCCTCAGGGTTTTCAGCGAAGGCGGGCTCAGAAAACATGTCTCCAGGTAGCTGGTCCTCAATCTGAGGTGAGCTATATATGTAGCGCATCATAGGAGTGTCCGCAAACAAGCTTCCCTCGTTGAAGTCATCGATGGAGAAATCTGACATAAAAGGATATCAGTGCCAAAGAAAAGTGAAGAGACTACAACTGATGGAAATGAGTTACCTCTCACGGGTGCATCGGCCTCTTCATTTCCAGGATTCGCCTCCTGCAAATTATCTGAAGAAGCAAGAGGTAGAGGACAGTTAGAGGGTACACAAATTCATTTGGTGTATCATCTAAAGAAATACGTTGTCAGTGTTAGATGTACCTTGATTCACGGAATCGGGTCCTACATTGCCCTCCTCTCCAATGTCAGCAACCCCTGTAGGCCTCTCTACAGGGGGTAGCGGATCAGACTCATCGGGAGATACGGGGATTGGATCAGGACTCATCTCATGCTCCTCACGCGCTCCTATATAGAGAGGGAGAAGTATAAGTCAATGCGCTGAGTAACCAGAGGAATAGTTCTCAGGATAAATGTTACCTCCATCACTGGCAGGATCATCACCAGCTAGGTCCGTATCGGAAGCTCGGGAAGCTGCAGGCAGCTTACGGACTAACCTCTTCCGCCTAGCAGTGGGGATCGAAGGTCTCGCCCGAGGAGGAGGATAGAACTCTTCATCATGATCAGCTGTAGTCCCTGAAACATTGAACTATAGTCAGTTTCAATACTTCTAGAAAATAGAAGGAAAAGATGAATAGCAAACCTCGCTCAGAAGAGTCATCACAATCTTCGGGATCTCCGCCGGAAGCCTCGTCTGTGGAATGGAATGACCTATGGCCATCTTCATCAATTCGGCGAGTCTTATTCTGTGTCCTCTGTGATCGAGCTTTCTCCCGAATCCTGCGCGAGTCAACCCGAGAAGCTTCCTCAGCCTCTAGCTCCGCAATCGGCTTCACAGGGATAGTCTTGTTGGCTGCTAATAACCACTTGCAGCTCAAGAAGGTGAGATTCAACTGCCGATCAATACTCGGAAGGCTGAACTTAGCGCCGGTACAGCCAGTCACGGTCCACAACCATGCACGAAGACCGTCCACCAAACCACTGTGGGTCCGAAGCTGCTGATGAGGATTCCCGATGTAAAGCTGATCGTAGCCAAACTGGCGAGCAAATCGGCAGGGTAGATATGGCTCTATGAAGCACTCATTCCTCACCCGGAAAGTCAGATAGCCGGGCCTGATGTTCACCAGCCAATTAAAGCAGCCAATGTCTAAGTGGGTCCGATTCTCTCTCGGCCTCTCATCGTCTGTCAAGCACTCGCCATATCGGCCGGAGAACTGCGGAAAACAAGTGGAGAATGCCCAACACTTGTGGACCTGCAGCTGCTGTCGGACATCAGAAAACCCGCGGCCTTCCCACCTACCATTTTCAAGCAACTGCAGCAGGGGAACAGAGTGATCTGTGGCGTTCGGCACCGACATCATGTCCGGACGGTGAAGGACGAACCAGGCCATCAAATAAGCGTACGGAAGCTCTACCTTAAGCGTGGGAATCTGACCTGGCAAATCGGTCTCCTTCCGTGTGAACGCACTGGAAAGCTGTCGAAGTCCTCGGTGAATGTTAGCCACCATCACCGGAAGAAGTGAGAGTTCCTTCTTGTATGCGAGCTGAACTGCTGGGAAAAGTACCTCCAAGGGCAAGGCGTCCCCAGATTGGTATGGAACCACGCACTTCTTCAACCAGATAGCAAGAAAGCCGGCAAGAAGAGTCATCGGCTGAATCGGTGTGGTCGCATGCCATAAGAAAGATCTGAACTTGGTCTTCGCAGGAAAGCCACCCTCAGGACTGCTGGTGGTATAGGAATGAGCATCAATCTTCTTCAGTAGATGGTTCACCTCTGAAGGAGTGAGTGGGGCCAACTCACAAATATCCTCGCCAGAGCTGCTCTCCAAGTTCTTGAACAAATAGTTCGCGAACTGCTTCAGACTCACAGAGGCCTTCGTCCTCTTGGCTAAAGGCTCAGACTGCGCCAAAGCGATATGGTAATGGCAAGTGAGATCCCATAGAGTCTCGTAACGGTCGGGCATGCGATCCTTCAGCTGACTCAACTCATGACTGGAAGGGAAATACTCCTGGTATAACATCTGCCCCATGGTCAAGCCAGAAATCCTATGCATCTCATGAAGAGCCAAGCCCAACTCCCCCTGACGGGTCAGAAAAGTGTTCGAGTCTGGATTATATAACTCGAACAAAGCACAGAAATGTCTCAAACTGACAGGCAGGCCATACATGGTGGCACGAACGGCGGTATACAAACCACAAGCGTGCAACTCCTCGCCCCAGCGGCTCAAGACGTATGTCGTCATGCGACTCCACCAAGACTTGTCCGAAGAGTGGACCCAACCATAAATCCTGTGACGAGTCGCAGGCATCTCCCGTCCTAGGGCAGCGAGGCGATTCCTCAAAGTTGAAGCAGTGGCGAGAAACTCGTTACGTGGTGGTGCATCCAGTCCCAACACTCCGGGATGCAATCCGGTGATGTGACTCCTGCTTGAACCAGGAGCTGCCTGATGGGTGATATAGCCGCAATGGACGCTCTCATGATCCACTGTCAAACGCCACGACATCTCGCGCGTCACGGCCTGACACCTGAGCTCAGTCAACGAGCGATGTCGAGGAATTTCTGGCACGTATATGAAGCCACCGCCGGTCTTGTGAAGCCACTGCTCAGCGTCAATGAACACGGCTTCTGGGTCATCGACAGAATCACCAAATAGGAAATCGCTCTTCCGGAGAGGCTGGGTAGAGCTGGCGTCCTTCACAAAAGGAGCATCTGTGATCAGCTGGCGAATAGCTCGATGACCACCCTCCCTCACTACCTGGGCAACCTCAGTCGACGTGCCCGAAGCAAACTGAGGAGTAGCTGGAATAGGGGAAGGATTGTCAAAGGTCGAGTAATGCTCGCCACGACGCCCATAGACTGCGTGGGCTGAGAATGATCCAGAAGGGTACCCCACTGCAGAATAGACAATTAAACACGGGTTAGTCTCGGTTATAAAAGGAAATTGAACTCATCTTACAAATAGCTAAGATAGAGTCATTGCCTTATAAAGGGTGAGACGATTTGGCCACATTGTGCAATCATAAGATAGGGTGCATCAAGGATCCCTGCCTTATGAAGCGCAATGCAGCGTCAATTCGCCCCCTTTATTTTGAGATATGGTTTTGACCAAGCAAAACATATCTTTGAAGCGTCAATCCTCACCAAGGAGAATCAAGGCTCTTCCCGATTGCCTCGCCAAGG
>BQKN01059220.1:12452-32370 GCA_022839385.1 Asparagus kiusianus | reverse complement strand
AGAATCAAGGCTCTTCCCGATTGCCTCGCCAAGGAGAACAACGTGGGTTAAAAAGGACCAATTTACAAATTTTTAAGAAAAAAGGACTAATTTGTAAATTTCCAAATATTGCCAAAAATAGCTCACCGGCGTAGGAAGGCGGCGCACCATCAGCTGACATGGCAGGGGAACGACCTCTCGAAGAACGCGGCATGACGAGCTGCAAAATAAATCAAAAGAAGTCAGATCTAGAAAAAAGATCACTTTTTTATCAGATCTACACCCCTAAAAGATTAAATCGAGGTGTCAAATCACACCCTCAACCCTCACATATGATCCTACAAATGCATAAATTAAATTGAGCATGAAAAAGATCATAATTGTGGGAGATTTACCTGAAGAAAGGCTAGAGATCCAACAAAAATGAGACCTTTTTAGAAACTCTCAGCACGCGCTCGAGGGGCCTGAAAGAAATTCTAAAAATTGGATTTTTGAGGGATTTTTCAGTCCAAGATCAAAAGGAAGCCTAGATCCAGGACAACTATCAAAGTTTTGAGGAGAAAAGACGCTCGAGGGAAGAGAAAAAAATCAAAAAGAGGACAAGGGGGGGCCGGCCCTAGAGAGGAGGAAGAAAAGAAAAGAAAAAAAAGAGAAAAATGCCTCTTTTATAGCCTTGAACCAGATCTGGTTGAACCAGACCAGACCAGGCTGGACCAGACCAAGCCCAAATTGGACCAGATTGAGCCAGATTGAACCTGGCTGGACCTGACCAAGCCAGAGTGGACCAGATTGAGCCAGAATGAGCCAGAGTGGACCAGATTGAGCCAGAATGAGTCAAATTGAACCAGTTTGGACCAATTTCGAACCTGTTTGAGCCAAATTCGAACCAGAATTCAAATTGGAGTTGAATTAAGCATCGAAATGATTTCAGATCAATCTACGGTTTAGTTCTTCACTTATTTAATCCCTCTCTCACATATTCGGAAGGTTTGAAAAGATTTTTGAGCCCAAATACTGCCTTTTTTTGGCTCATTTTCAAGCCGGTTCAGCTCATTTTGGGGCACGGAAATACTCCAATAAGGTATACGAGTATAAACTATTCTCTATCTTTTTTTATTGAGAAGTTCCTGGAGAATATTCTTCTAAAAATATTCTTAAGGATAACTCAATAACACAACGCCGACAATCGAACGAAAGTTGCATGTTGAACCAACCAACAAAAGCTAATGATTGGAAAACTAGGAATCGACTTCAAGTTCAAATTCCGACGATGGTCAGACAATAAATACAGCACCGAAATCCTCACAGGCGTTCTACAAAGCACTGAATGACCTGGTGGAATTGAAGGAAGCCAGAACAGAAGCCATTCCAAGGTCCCGTTATACCGACTCAAGGTTGGGACGATCACATCCAAAGTATTCCAGACTCTTCTATAAAAGAACGAGACTGAAACACTTTGGAGGGGGTATCTGTAGGCGTATAAAATTGCCTATAGGTCCCTTAGCTTAGCTCAGCACGATGATTCGACAAAACAACGGACATTCGAGCGACGAGGCGACGAGGCACGCAAGCAACGGAATACGTTCGCGTGCGGGACCAAACCAACGGTTCGGAAAGTTAACGAGTCGTCCAACAACAAAACGGACTTGAACTCAAACACCGAAGCGGAGCTACTGCCAAATGAGGATTCGGGCAATCGAATCAAGACCCGAACAAATCAACGAAAGTTCAAGGCGACGAGGCACACGAGCAACAGAACACGTTCGCACGTGGAATCAAGCCAACGTTTCGGGGAATCGCCGAGTCATCTAAACAAGAGCGAACTCGGTGACATAACGATCGAATCAAGACCAATCCCGGACTCGAACTCAGAAACAGATTAACTGCCATATTTGGAATCAAGTCAGTGAGTCGATTCCAGAAACCGAATCAAACCCGAACAACGGAGAACCGGAAACATCGGAAAACGACGAAACCAGCGCACCTGGGGGAACTCGGCCCGAACCGAACCACCCTAAGGTGGCTCGGCCCAAGCCGAGCCACCCTAGGGTGGCTCGGCCAAGGCCGAGCCACCCAGAGGTGGCTAGGCGGTTTTTGTGCCAAAGGCACAGTCTTGAGTGCCTATAAATAGGCCTGACACTCGTTCATTTGACAGGACTTTTTCTGAAACTTCTGAAGAGCCGAAACTCTGCCGGGATTGCGACCTCAACTCGGATTGTGAAGGCTTGAAGACTCGGATAACCAGATCTACGTGATACTACTCCGGATCTAAGCTTGGTTCTTAGATCCCGAGATTAGAGCGAGCGTTTCCTTGGTGAAACGATCCCTCTCGGATACTATCTCCTTGGTGGGATAGTACCCGTTATACCACGTAGATCAGTTCAGATCGAGATTACGCGGTGGTCCACGGTACTCAACCCCGGCACAGGCGAAGAACCCCACAAAGCGAGCGACCGCAAAACAGGAGCTCGTGATTTGTTCAGAGGAAAGTTGTAACCTTTTTTTTTCTTTCTTTATTTCGATCTCCATTGTAACCGGCTCTTATAAAAAGACCGGATATTTGTAAAATGCATAAAGTTGTTTTCAAATTTTGTAATGGAATCCTCAATGAAGAAGAACACGATTTTCCACGCGAACAACGAGTGACTCTCGAAAGTCAAAATAAAGTAATTCATCCTCAGAAGGAAACGTTATCATCCGATGATGATAACGTTATACCTGAGAAATCGTGCTAACACACGATAGGTTACTCCGATCAAATTGACGAGTTGTACTATCGTGCTGGGGGTACGAGCAAAACAAGAAAGAGAAGCCCCCATAGGCTCGAAACTCAATGCCCCTGTTCCAAACTCATTCGGGCGGTATTGTCTCAGTGTAATTGCACTAAGACGGTCCCCGAAAGGGTTTCGGTGTTCGAAAGGCTCAGCACTGAGACGCCAAAGCCAAGGCCTACGCGTTCCCGACGAAGGAGAGCGGTGGTTGAAGATGGAGAATTTCCAAGGGTCACCGCTAACGTGACCAGCAAAAGGACATTGGCACGAGATGATCTCGAGTCAATTCTGGGAGCATCTCGGCGTCTAACCCGTCTGCAGTCCGGAGCCATCGCGCGAGGAACGTATGGGAGGGTTCGGATAAGCTCACCCTCAGAAGATGAGGAATCAGATGCTTGCTCTGCGGTTGCGTCTGATAACACTGTATCCAGCGAAGGAGAACCCCGCGAGTCATTCATGATAAGCGCGGAACAAGTGGCCAAGATGCTCGAAGAAGCCATGGCCAAACAACAGGAGACCTTCAGGCTCGAGATGCAGATGGCCATGCAGACCATGAGGGAGATGCATGAGCAGCAAGTCCAGGCACTGAGGAACCAGCAAGGCGAACCAAGCCACCGTAATCAGGTTGTTCAAGAAGTTGAGCATACGGATGAAACTCGCAATGCCGATGACCCTCCCGTCAATGCAGAGGGTGGTAATGAGGATGCCAACGAAGATACAGGTGAAAACTTGAAGATCAAAAGCCTCGAGAGCAAAATCAATACCTTGATGTCAGCTCAAGAGGTGAAGAAAACGAGCATTCCTTGTCCATACCCAAGGGAGTGGGATTCAATCCCCTATCCGGCGAAGTTTAGTCTAATCAACTTCACGCCGTTCGATGGGAAAGGTTCCCCCACTCAGCATTTGATTTATTTCAAATCGCACCTGGGTATTATCTCCGGCAATGAGCCCCTGATGGTGCGGTCATTCGTTAGCACTCTTCGTGGAGCCGCCTTTGATTGGTACCGCCGCCTCAAGCCAGGTAGCGTGAGCAGCTGGGACGATATGGAGACCATGTTCCTCACCAACTTCTTCGACGACGACACCGAGATATCCATCGGAACGTTGCTCGACGAGAAACAAAAGGACGGGGAGTTAGTCGAAACCTTCGTCAAAAGGTTCCGGAACAAAGCGTTAAATTGCCGGGACCCTATCACGGAGGAGTTCATTCTCCAGACCTGCTACAACAATCTTTCCCTGGACGTGTTGGAAGCAATAGGGACAGCACCATCCAACACTTGGAAAGACTTGAAGGTCCGAGGGGAACAAGCCGAACGCTTCCTCCGAAGGAAGAAGGCCGAGAGGGGTCAATCAACGACGAATCCTCCGAACTCGAACTTCGCCTCACGTGGTAAGGGCAAAACACCTGCAGCGGCTGTTGACGCTAATCAAACGTCGCAACAGCAGTCCCGGAGACAACAAAAGAACTCGGGTCCGAAACTCCAAAGAGAGTATTCTTTTAAGGATGAAGACGTTACAGCCATCTTTGAATCACTCCTTGACAATAACAAGATCAAGCTCCCACCGATCACGAATCAGGAGGAAGCTGACAACACTGCGGATCCGAAGTACTGCGCATACCACAGGAGGATCCTTCATCCCACCAAGGCCTGCTTTACTCTAAAGAACAGTATCCAGACCTTGGTTGAAGCCGGCGTCATAACGCTGGAGTAAGCCAGTCAAGAATGGCGAGACTCCAGTGGGTGCACGAGTATAAACTGTATTCCCAAACTCCGACCGGTATGAGAGTATAAACTGCTCCCTGATACTCCAATAGGTATAAGAGTCTAAACTATTTCCTTTCTTCCACGGGAAGTTCCTGGAGAGTGCCATGCGTGGTATTCTTAAGGATAACCCGATCATGCGGTTAATGCAACAATAAACCCAGTTTTACAAAGAAAGCTGGGGGTGGATAATTCATGTAACGGGAAGTTCCCGGAAGAATGTTAAATGTAATATTCTTAGGGATAACCCGGTCATGATGAATAAAGTGGTAAACGCTAAACTCCTAATTTACCAAAATTTTTTAAACTTCTGCTATGTTCGTGCACTCAACACTTTCATTTGTTAGAGTCCGAATATAATTGACGAATTGTCAAACCCCTTCGTGTTAAGTCCTTATAACTTAGCACCAGGAATTCATTCCGAGTGATTTGTACATGTCAACATTCCTACAGTGATTTGTACTCTCACTCTCACTTTCCCCTTGGTCAAACCTTCCTACAGTTAGGACCAAAACCAAAATCCCCTCTCGATTCTTTCAATGAACGAGAGGCCCACAAATCGAGCGGTCAAACCTTCCTACAGTTAGGATCGTCTTAAACCCCCCACTTGGTCAAACCTTCCTACAGTTAGGGCCACAACCAAAATCCCCTCTCGATTCCTCCAATGAACGAGAGGTCCACTTTCAAATCGAATGATCAAACCTTCCTACAGTTAGGGTCATTTCAAACTCCCGCTTGGTCAAACCTTCCTACAGTTAGGACCAAAACCATAATTCACTCTCGATAAACGAGAAATTTTATCTTTAGTTCGGTAATCAAACCTTCCGACAGTTAGGGTTATCCGAATCTTTTCGATTCTCGGAGTGGAGATCCCACTCTTAGTTTCACCTTTCCGGATTCTGGGGGTGGAGATCCCACCTCAAGTCTTCTTTTCTTGTTCGGGGAATAGAATATAAAATTCTTCCTTCCCCACACCAATCCTTTTCCAAGAATTTAGGATTCATCCTAGGAAGTTTATCCCGAATCCTAAGCAGGGATAAGTCTGCGCCTAACACGCGCTGCCGGTTTAGTCTTTTTCCGATTAAAAAAGACACCAGAGATCGATTCTGGGGTATTTTATCCTAAAACCTAAGTAGGGATAAGTCAGCGCCTCACACGCGCCGCCGGTTAATTCTTAACCGTTAAAAAGAACCCCCGTCCGCATATTCAACACTGCGGCAGGTTGTTATTAATAACACCGAAATCCATGCCTCACACGCATGGGGAATTTCATCCTGAATCCTAAGAAAGGATATGCCGATGCCTAACACGCGTCGCCGGTTTAGTCTTTTTCCGATTGAAAAAGACACCAGAGTTCGACTCTGGGGTATTTTTATCCCGAAACCTAAGTAGGGATAAGTCAACGTCTAATACACGTTGCTGGGTAGCCTATTCCCATAACAATGGCAAAGTCTACATATTCGAAGTTGTAGCACAAAGTCTAAGGGAGTTCATTCCTTTAGCACAACGTTACATGCAAACGGATTTAAATAATCCGCATGCTAGCCCGACTCAAACGGTAGTCGGTAAAGGCTAATCAAATCCGTTTAAGGCTGGGGGTTAGCCAAAAGACCCTAAAGTCAACGCCTAACACGCGTCGCCGGGTAACCTATTCCCGTAACAAGTGGTAAAGTCTATGTATTCAACGTCATAGCACAAAGTCTAAAGGAGTTCATTCCTTTAGCACAACGTCACATGCGGAACGGATTTAAACAATCCGCATGTAAGCCCGATTCAAACGGTAATCGGTGAGAGCATGTCAAATCCGTTGAAGGCTGAGGATTTGCCAAAAATCCTAAGTCAACGTCTCATACACGTTGCTGTTTAGTCTTTTCACAGGAGAAAGACGAAGTCTACGTATTCAATATCGTAGCACTAAAAGGGTTAACTCTTTTAGCTTAACGTCACATGCGGAACGGACTTAAACAATCCGCATGCTAGCCCGACTCAAACGGTAGTCGGTAAAGGCTCATCAAATCCGTTGATGGCTGGGAATTTGCCAAAAATTCTATAAGTTCGAGTCATTGACGCATCAATTCTATGGGTTGGTCTCGTGACTCGAGTATCCGCCACGCTCCAATACCTTAAGAGCTTAAACTGTGTATACTCCAGCAGACGTACGAGTATAAACTGTGTCAAACGTCGAACAGCGCGTCACAATGAAGCCTGGACGCCGGACAACGCGTCGCATTGAAGTTTAAACGCCGAACAACGCGTTGTAAACAAAGATTCAACGCAGTCAATCGATGATCAGTTCTATGTTGAAGCAAC
This sequence comes from Asparagus kiusianus, assembly GCA_022839385.1. Taxonomy (NCBI): domain Eukaryota; kingdom Viridiplantae; phylum Streptophyta; class Magnoliopsida; order Asparagales; family Asparagaceae; genus Asparagus; species Asparagus kiusianus. The sequence continues at coordinate 25,547 of BQKN01059220.1, read as the reverse complement.
CAACTCGAGCTAAAAATCAAGAAATCAAAAAATCGACTTCATGTTCAAAATTCCGACGACGGTCAGACAACAAATGCAGCACCGGAATCCTCATAGGCGTTCTACAAAGCACTGAATGACCTGAAGGAATCGAAGGAATCCAGGACAGAAGCCATTCTAAAGTCCCGCTACACCGACTGAAGGTTGGGACAATCACATCCAAAGTATTCCAGACTCTTCTATAAAAGAACGAGGCTGAAATACTTTGGAGGGGGTATCTGTAGGCGTATAAAATTGCCTATAGGTCCCACGATACAGCTCGACGACGCCAATTCAACAAACGGACCATCGAGCGACGTACCCAAGCACGACCGTTATCCCGCCAACGCCGAAGCCAAGCCATACGCAACGGAGCAGGTTAACGAGGCGACGAAGCCAACAAATCGCACCCAAGCATTGGAACGCATCCACTCGCACGCGGAATCGAACCAACGTTTTGGGGAATCACCGAGTCATCTAAACAAGAGCAAACTCGGTGATATAACGATCGAATCAAGATCGGTTTCGGACTCGAACTCAGAAGCGGATTAACTGCCATATTTGGAATCAAGTCAACAAGTCGATTCTAGATCAACTCAACCACAAACTGAAATACGTCGGAACCGGAAACAACGGGAAACGACAAAACGACGGAAACCCGGGGACTCGGCCTTAGCTGAGCCACCCTAGGGTGGCTCGGCCAAGAGCCGAGCCACCCACAGGTGGCTAGGCCCAGAACTGTGCAAACGCACAGTTCTGAGTGCCTATAAATAGGCCAGGGCATGGTTCATTTCAGAGGTTGGATTTTGGAGGAGGCGAAGCTCTGCCGGATTGGAATCTGAGATCTAAAAAAAGATTGGAGCTTTAGAAGATTGAAGACTTGGACTTTGAGATCCGGTGCTCGGCGATCATCCACGCCAAACAAGGCAAGAGTTCGAGAGGGACCGGATCTGAGATCTACACGATTTTCCTCCGGATCTAAGCTTGGTTCTTAGATCCCGAGAAGTGTCTCGAATTCGCTTGGTCGATTTCGACACTTGGGCTACTATTTCCTTGGTGAATTAGTACCCCACCCGGCTATTATCTCCTTCGTGAGATAATACCCATCATATCGTGTAGATCCGACCGGATCGAGATCACGCGGTGGTCCACGGCAAATAACCCCGGCGCAGGCAAAGAACCCACACAAAGCGAGTGACCGCAAAACAGGAGCTCGCGATTCGTTCGACAAACAAGGATAAAAGTTGTAATCTTTTTCATTTCATTTTGATTTTTCATTGTAACCGGATCTTATAAAAAGACCGGATTTCTGTAATCGATAAACTATTACGAAAGTGTACAATGGAATCAATGAAGAAAGACACGATTTTTCCCGCGAACAACAGTCAGTTCTAGCCCACATCTTGCCAGTTCTAAACCCAGTCCGCTTTTTTTCGTGCTAAGTTGTTAATTCTAGGTTCGACGTTAATTCTAACTTCTATCTCACTAGTTCTAGCTTGTATACAGCCAGTTCTAGCCCACATCTTGCCAGTTCTAAACCCAGCCCACTTTTTTTCGTACTAAGTTGTTAATTCTTGGTTCGACGTTAGTTCTAACTTCTATCTCCCTAGTTTTAGCTTGTCTACAACCAGTTCTTGCCTACATCTTGCCAGTTCTAAACCCAGCCCGCATTTATTACATGCTAAGTTGTTAATTCTATGTTCTACGTTAGTTCTAACTTTCATCTCACTAGTTCTAGCTTGTATACAGCCAGTTCTAGCCCACATCCTGCTAGTTCTAAACCCAGTCCGTGTTTTTTTCATGCTAAGTTGTTAATTCTAGGTTCGACGTTAGTTCTAGCTTCTATCTCACTAGTTCTAGCTTGTATACAACCAGTTCTAGCCTACATCTTGCCAGTTCTAAAACCAGTCTTCATATTTTACCTGCGCAGTTTTTATTTTTGCTGTCGTGTTATTTCTAGCTTAGTAATGTTTGTTCTAGCTGCTGCGGTTTTAGTTCTAGATGCTGTCTTGTCTGTTCTATCTTAGCCATTGTCAAATCTATTTGTTCTCGTGTTGTTCTAATACTTTTCTAATACTTACAACATTTTTGCTAGTGGAGATGATGCTAGTTCTCATCACATGACAATACTTTCAACATTAAACAAAACGTACTAGTTTCTAAATATACAAGCAAAACAGTTAACAACATATCAAGTACTTAGTCAGCAATAGATTCATACATGTTTTACGGTTGTGACCTTCCACATAACATCGAGAGCATTTAAGTGGCTGGGTGTAAACTGTCCTGTTGTTGATACGCCTGGTCTTATTTCTCCCTTTTCTTTTTATTGTTAATGGTGGTAGGATCTGTATCTCCTCCCGTGGTACGCTACGCTTCTCGTAATCGGGGATGGGGTAGAGGATTGGCTCGTAGCTCTTTTTAAAAACTTCAACCGTCATAAACCAGTCACAGAATTGGTAAACATCCCTCTTCATAAACATAATGGTTGCACATGCATGTTTGCAAGGGATACGGGTTACATCACACGCGCGGGACGTGCATGTTTTATTATCAAGATCCACTTTACAAGTTTTATGAGATTGTACCTCAAATAATCCTGTATGAGACTGACGCACTTCCAATGGACGCCTATTTTCCATGTTCTCTTTGAGGACAAGTTCATCTTTGGGACAAAGAAATCCATTCCAACTTTCAGCCATTAATCGTCGCTCATGCATGCGAACCATAATCTGTTTACGTATGTGTTCTATGAGTTATAGTATCCGTAGAAGCCTAGCCTCATGTATCCATTTGTTGAATGACTCTGCAACATTTGATGTAACGTGACCATATCTGGAACATAACAGAGAATTCATCAAAAAAATTGAGTTATTTGTCATGTCAATTCTAGTTGAGTAGTTCTTAGTGAAAGCTTCTATCGTGATAGTTCTAGATGGTACCCAGTTAGTACTAACTCAAGCTAACTGTGTTATTACCCATGTTCTATTACAAGTGTTGGGTATATCGCCTATGTTAGTTCCGACTAGGTTATAGTTAGTTCCAGTGTATCCATTCATGTCTAATTTAGTTAGGCAAATAACTAACTGAAATAAGAAATGACATAGCTTATAAATTACCTAATTCCGGGGGAAAATGCGTTAGCCCAGTTCTCTGGAGCGTAGTTCATGACAATATTGTAGGCTCGTTTGTTCGCCAGTCTAATGTCCTCCACATAGTCATTCCATTCTGCTTTAGTATATTTGTAACAAGCAGATTGTAAAAGGTTGCCCAAAATCCGAGTATCCTTTGCCTTAAAACCAAAATTCCGCAACTTTGTCCTGAAATTCTCAACTAGATGCAGAACACATCTAGAGTGTATAGCATCCGGAAAATATTCTCTGACTGCTTCTCTGATCCCCTTATCCGCATCAGATATTATAACTAGCTTGTGTGGAGGGTTGTATGGATCTGGCCTTTCATAGAGAATAGACCATAAACCTATAAATATTTGTAGTTAGCATATTTGAAGTTAGAGTTAACAACGAATGAGTTAGAACTAGCATGAATTCTAGTAGAACTAACATGACCCGAACTAACCTTGTAAGAACCAATTCCAGTTGACAGTATTTTCCTGATCGCAAATGTAATAGGCTAATGGAAATATCCCCTGGTTTCCATCGTATGCAACGGCGCTGAGGAGTATACCTTTGAAACGATCTTTCAGAAAGGTACCATCCAAAAATATAAGTGGTCTACAACAGTTCAAAAACCCATTTATGCAGGCGGCATAACAGATGAATTTGAAAACCTCCCCTCATTTTGTTCAATATGAATGTAGCTACCTGGGTTTGTCTTCTTAACCTCTTCTACATACCTAGACCATTGAAGATTATATGTTAGGATCAACATAAATGAAATTAGTGTCTATATTATAGATATTATCTTCTTTTACCATCGTAATTGATCGTAGGACTCATGGGCATCACCATATAGTTGCTCTTGTGCTCTTTCTTTACCCCACCATATCTTGCTATAATCGACCCTAAGCCCATACAAAGTTAGTAACTCCTTTTGTACGTCGATAGGTCGTAAATCTGGTCGGACCTTTAATGTGGGTAATACTTGGGTCGCAATGAATTATCGTGACGCCCTAGATTGACCTGCGTTATTGCCAAAATTCCCACAAGTGTGGTTGTCCACGAAGGTTTTGATTTCAAGTCTGTTCTCATTTTGTGTTAGAGAGGCAAATAACATCCACGGGCAATTTTGGGCTTCCTTAAACCGACAAAAGACTCGAATACGCTTCAGTTCATTCTTAGCAAACAAGTACTCAAATTTTTTGGCCATGGAATAGTATAGTAAAGCCAATCTTAATTCTTTCACACTCTCAAACCATTGTCCCTTACCGGTTAAAGCAGTGTGCCACCAAGCAGGAATCATCTCTGATCTGCTAATCATGTCATCAATCATCGGAACATTATCTCCAGAAGGATTATCATTGGGGATCCTATCTGAAACACATGTGGGCGTCGACAACGGCGGGCCACCCTCTATGCTTTTTTGCGTTCATACTGCTGGTAGCGCTGCAAATTTAAAGAACATGAACAAATGATCATAAACTATACAATAGAAACATCAACAAATAACACAAATAAGGAAAAGGCAAAAAAACATCAACTGCTTGTGTTATAACTATCGTGGAATCCAATTGAACTAACAAGATTTCATTTAGAACTAACATGAAAACGTTTAGACCGAACATGAAGTCACTTAGAACTAACATGTTGGACCTAACACAGTTTGAACTAGATCTCATAGCAAATCGATTAGAACTAACAATAAGTCTATTGGAACTAACAACTAATAGATTATAGTTAACAATAAATCTATTAGAATCGACATGTTTAATACATTCACGTAGGACAAGAACTAGCATGAACCTCTTTTATACGATTACAGCTATAACTAGAATTCACAGCTTATAGAACTGTCATGAAATCGATTAGAGATAACATACACGTTAGTTCTAGCTATAATCCAATGAACTAACATTAACTGATATTACATGAATATTGGTCTTAGCATCAAAAAAATTCTTGCCCCTACATGTCTTGTCGAACTTGAACGGCACTGTGGACTTTTGAAGAATCCTCTTTTTTCCTTAAAAGCTTGCATGTGAACCTCCTTTAATCCTCTGTTATGGCAATGCTCCACCATAGACGACAGATCCACCTGGTTCTCAATAGAAAATTTGAAGCTTCCATTCATTTCATCTTTGAATGACAAACTTAACGATTCATATGGAAGATCTAACCTATCTGGCACATCAAATTTTAGATCAAGAATGGTGGTTGAAGTGTTAATCTTCATGAATACTTCTCTATTACCTAAAGCTACGATGCAGGTGATGTCCTTTTTAGCCATTATGAAGTGGAGGGAAGAGTAATGGAGAGAATTTTGGTCGGAGGAAGAGTAATGGAGAGAATTTTGGTCTGAGGAAGAGTATTGGAAGAGTAATGGAGAACTAGATATTTATTGCTCATGATAGAGGGAAAGGGGGGGGGGGATTTCCCTCCATTTATTATAGTAGTTTGCATTTAATGGGATGTGATGAAGAGTGGCTGCTGAAGCGTCTGGGGAAGAAGGAGAAGGGCAAAGTCGGATTTTTTTAAAATACAATGCCTCTTTTATATGTAGCTGACGTGGAGGGATCTAGAAATATTAAATGCTGTTTTTTGGGGCTTATACACAAGGGGGGAAATACAAGGGGCCTCGTCACATGAAGTTTCTGCTTTTGGGGCCCCGACACATTTTTCCCTAAAAAAAAGAAATAATCAAGATATTTGACCTAACATGATATGTTCAAAATATTTTAAAACCACCATAGTCTTTGGACTCTTTTGTTTAAGTGGGAGAGCAACACTAGGGCCTAAAAAAAACTAACGATAAAGTTATTTATGTATCATTGCTTTTGTTCCAAGTTAAATGTTGGAGATTGTGGTTAAATATGGAATGAAACAGTGAAAGTTGATGTGCTATAATTTTAAACTTTTTAAAATTAATTGTTGTGCGTTTGTGAAACGATGTGTTAAAGCAATATTTAGCATACTCCGGTGTAAGGATCCCAATGCCAAACTGCTTCCAGGAACAGTAATACAGTACTATGGTGTGCACCAACCCAGCACTGTTAAGATCTCCTTGATCTATAAGACCTTTCGGACAAGGTAAAGATCTCCTCGATCTCAGAACCTTTTGGTTCAAAACCTTTTAGTTTCAGGGAAAGTTCCTTCAGGCACAGTTTCTGCAGCAGCAGCACAACAGCTCAATATATTTCGTGTGTACAAGAGCTCTCATGTTCGTGTATCCAAGAGCTACCCCAAGGGGCGCTATTTATAGGCCTCTAAGGCAAGATCAAGAGTCAACTACATTCAATGTGACTGTTACAAATCATAATGATAATTATGATTGTAATATCAATTAATTTAAATGTTGTTGTAATTGCTGCATGCAGTAACGCCTAAAGGCAAGGCAATCAATGAACGTGTAACTTTGCAATGCGAGGGTTGCGTCTCAGCAAATCAGACGAACATCATCAATAGGACGAACCTCGTCAAACAGGCGAATGTCAATAGGACGAACCTCGTCGAACGGGCGAACCTCGTCGAACGGGCGAACGTCAATAGGACGAACCTCGTCAAAAGGGTGAACCTCAACAAATGGGTGAAACCTCGTTGAACGAGTGAACCTCATCTGATCTTATGAATCAGAAGAACCTCGTCAATAAGATGAACATCGTCGAACAGGTGAACCTCGTCAACCAATTGACGAACCTCGTCAAATAGAGGAGCGTTGTCTGATCTCGAGAACGCAAAGGTCACACCCTCGTGCGAATACGTAGCTCATCCGCATGCTGTGAAGCAGCCTGTGAGCTGACCTTCGTAGCAGCCAATGTGGCACCAAAGGGCACCACCTAGCCCCGATGCCTTTGTGTGAAGTGCAAAGTGTGCTTAACAAAGGGTCACTTAACGCCTCAGCTCGATTAGCCCCCGATCCTCGTCCCATTGGCCCACGGCCTACGACCCACGACTCACTAGAACTTATGAGGGATTAATTAAAACAAAATACATCTCGGCTTGCCATTGGAAAGCCTCGAATAGAGGACATTTTGAAGCACCAAAACTTTAACTTTCCACTGGGCTACTAAGAATTTATGAAAAGTACTAGTAGTTAATATATATATATATATATATATATAGGGTCAAGTGAATCTGCGGTGACTCCGTAGGCTGGATCTGAGGATGCGCGATCTGGGCCGTTTATTCAAAACCCCTCAGAGAGATCTGAGCCCTTCGTTGAAAATCCCATCCCCCCAAAATCCCTACCCTTTTCTCATCTCTCCCGCGCAGATCACCTCCCGCCTCCTCCTCTCCAGCCCCCGAAATCGCCGCCGGAGCTCGCCGCCCCCGATCAGCGTCGCCGCCGGCTCAAGCTCGCGAATTCGGTTGCCATCACCGACCCCCTCCTCCTCACCACCGCCCGAAAGCGCCGCCGCCCAAGATCGGCCAAGCCCTCGACGTCCTCGTTCAGCGTCGCCGCCGTCCCCTTGCCCTAGCCATCACCTCCCCTCCTCCTCTCCAGCTTCCGAGATCGCCGCCGCTGAGCGTCGCCTCCGGGTCATCGCCGTCTACTCCTCCTCGCCATCGAGCTCATCCCTCGTCATCAGCCACGCCTCCGACGGCATTCGAGCTCAGCCCTCAGGTTCATCGCCACCTCCGGAGCTCGACCAAGCCCTCGACGTCTGCCTCACCATCACCTCCCCCCTCCTCTCCACCTCCCAGAATCACCGCAGCCTGCGCTTGCCGTCCCCGCTCAGTGTTGCCGCCGGCTCATCGCACTTCGCCGCTGTCGAGCTCGCCTCCACCGAGGTAAGGCATCAGGTCTAAATTAACGTGTTAGTTCTAACTGAAATGCATGTTAGCTAGCTATAAATTAACGTGTTAGTTTTAACTGAAATGCATGTTAATGCTACCGGGATGCATGTTAGCTCTAATGGAGATGATGTTAGTTCTATTACAAGGCATGTTAGTTCTAGTTGGCGTTCCTGTTAGATCTACTGGATTTCATGATGGTTCTATCTTCCCTCATGCATATTCCTTGGATCTATCTTCTTCCTTTTAATTTCAGCTCATACATTACTTGGTTTGCAGCACTCACTCTATGGCTACGAGCCGGATAATTTAGAGCTATTTTTGCCATGTATTGTTAAATTGGATATAAACTTTAAATTTGGTTTAAACTATGGTAATGAAATTGTTTAGTGAAATTGAAAGATCAACTTGATGACATTTTTTGCGCGATTTTGAACTTCTTATATGTGATAATTTGATAGCTTGTATAGACACTCCAACAATTCTCTCACGTAAGGCAACAATGGAAGAAGATAAAGGCCAGGACCATGATCTACTATCTACAACATGGCTTCCCCCTCAGGTGATAATATCTTATTGTTTATAGTGTACTACTAACTAATGACATATACCAAAATAGTTGTCTTTTAGCATGAGTTTTGTTTCTCTATTTTTATAGGCATCCGAGCATGAGGAGAATGGTGATGAGCTTATGGGCGTTGAAAATGGTGAAGATAATTTAAACAGCGTTGATCCATATATCGGAATGGAGTTCTCTACTCATAAGGAAGCTTATAATTTCTACAATGCATACGCCAGACTTAAGGGATTTGGTGTTCGCAAGGGTCACACAGCTTGGTCGAGAAAGAAAGATGCAATCCTATCTAGAATATTTGTATGTGACAAAGAAGGCTTTAAATCTTTAAAAGATAAAAGAGAAGATGGTCGGAATGTAATTCGAAAGTTCGATACAAGATGTGGATGCAACGCAAGGATGGTTATTGGACTTGATAGAAGCACTGAAAAATGGGTGGTCCGAAAGTTAAACAGTAAGCATAATGGTCATCCATTAACCACCCCAACTCGGGTAAAGAAGCACTACTCACATCGGACACTTCATCGAGCTCAATCGACAAAAAGGTTGATAGATACTCTTGACAATCAAGGTTTACGGCCTTCTGCCATTTGTAAGGTTGTAGACGTTGCTCATGGCAATGAACAAGGCTCTCTCACTCCACAAGAATGCCAAGCACAACTTAGACTTAAACGAAGAAACAACGTCGGCCATGAGTGCGTGAACATAGTTCGTCAATTTCAAGAGAAAAAGGTATCTGATCCTCAATTTTACTTCGCACTTGATTTAGAAAATGATGGGACGATGAGAAGTGTTTTTTGGATGGATGGTAGGCCGAGGACTTCTTACTTGCAATTTGGAGATGTTGTTTGCTTTGATGTTACGTATAGAACGAACAATTTAAAATTGCCGTTTGCACCATTTACGGGCGTTAACCATCATCGACAGTCTACTCTATTTGGGTGTGCGTTACTGGCCGATGAAACGGAGGAGACGTTTATATGGTTATTTAGCCAATGGTTAAAATGTATGTCGGGTATAGCACCAGTAGCAATCATCACTGATCAAGATAAAGCTATGTGTGGTGCTATTCACAAAGTTTTTCCTAAAACTCGCCATCGCTTTTGTTCTTGGCACCTTCGTAGGAATGCCTTACAAAATCTTCAATCAAGCATAATGATTATGGTGAGGATGTTTCTATAAAGTATAACAAATGGTATTGGAGTAAATCGGAAGAAAAATTTGAAAAGCGTTGGGAAGAAATGAGGGACAAATATGGTGCAGATAAAAGGAGTTGGTTAGTAAATTTATACAATCATCGAGATCATTGGGCTCCAGTGTATCTTAAAGACACTTTTACTGCAGGAATGACATTTACTCAGCGGAGTGAGGGAATTAATGCTTTTTTTGATCATTTTGTGAATGTAAATACCAAGTTACATGATTTTGTTAAGCAGTATGATAATGCTGTCAGAGCTCGCCGAGCCGCTAAACTTGAGCAAGATTTTAAGTCCACAAACTCAGTTCCTACATTGATAATTGAACATCCCATTGAAAAACAAGCTTGGGAGAATTATACGAAGAATCTGTTTACTATCTTTCAGAAAGAACTCAAGGATAGTTACTCCATGCTTCATGAAAAGTTGTCGAAGGACGGCGCAAGTGCTACTTATGCCGTTTGGAATATAGATAGCGAGGCTGAAAGCAAGAAGATAGTAAAGCATCATGTTGTTTTCGATACATCCAAAGAAAAAATAATTAAGTGCTCTTGTGCGAGATTTGAGATGGAAGGTATATTATGCAAACATAGCTTGTCCATTATTTTGGAGACAAGTGGTGGTGGACCAGAATGACTCGCTATGTGTTGAAACGTTGGGAGTGAGAGTTAACAGATTTGGGGTTGGCGATCCCGATTCGTGCTACCATGAGTGGTTTGCAAATTAGTAAAGAAGCAAGTATTAGAAATTCCATCAAGATATATCATGCAACGATGGACAATTAAAGCAAGACATGTTGGTTGCGGAGTTGTTAGAAATTGCATTACAAATAGTGAAGACCAACTATCTATCATTAAACATTGGGCCCTTAGGAGTAGATGTAACAAGGCACTAGAAGATACATTGACTTCAAGTACACTTCATGATAAGTTTAGTGCTTTTTTAGACTCATTTTTTGCAGAAGTTGAGAATTCCAAGATTGAGAATGAACATAACGACAATGGAAATGAGAGCAATGCCAGCAATAAGATGCCTACTTCATCCATACCCATCTCTATAGAGGAAGCAACTCAAATTACTATTCGTGATCCAGATAAGCCTGTTGCCACGAAGGGACGACCAGCACATGCTACTAGAATTAAGTCGGGAGTGGAGATAGCACAAGAAAAGAGTATTAAAAAACAAAGATTTTGTGGGTTTTGTAAGGGAAAAGGCCATTATATAACGAGTTGTCCTTTAGCTAAGGTATTATACTTAATCTTGATTTAATATTTTTTCAATGTCTTTGCATTTGTCATGATAAAGTTGCAATTTTTTTTGTAGAACAAAAATGTTGCTGGTGGAGGTCGAGAAAGTTAACGGTATCGCCAAAACAAAGTTTACGGAGGGCCAAAACAAAGCATGTGTTTCGGTTGAATGTTCACAATTTGATTTATTCACTTTTCCCTTAAGATTTATGTATGTATGGATGATAATGTGGTTGTATGGATTAATCATGTATGGATGATAATTTGAATTAATTTTTCCCCCAGAACAATGAGGAACAAAACAGTATTAAGTGGGTACAAAACGAGCAATTAGTGGGTACTAATCTTGAATAAGTGGGTACAAAAATAAAATCATGGCATTATTAGGTACAAAGCTTGATTAAGTGGGTACCATGGCATTATTAGGTACAAAGCTTGATTAAGTGGGTACAAAACTTTCTTAAGTGGATACAAAGCTTGATTAAGTGGGTACAATATTTGAATCCAGAGCAAAGAGGTACAAAAGGGTGCCTAAGTATGTACAAAACGTGTATAAATGGGTACAAAACTTGAATAAGTGTGTACAAAATTTGCAGCAGAATAATGAGGTACAAAACATGGTTAAGTGGGTACAAAACTTGAATAAATGGGTACCAAACTTGATTAAGTGGGTACAAAACTTGATTAAGTGGGTACAAAAGTTTTTACAAGTAGGTACAGGGCTTGATTAATTGGGTACAAAACGTGTATAAATGGGTACAAAACTTGAATAAGTGTGTACAAAATTTGATTCTAGTATATTGAGGTACAAAACATGGTTAAGTGGGTACAAAACTTGAATATATGGATACCAAACTTGATTAAGTGGGTAGAAAACTTGATTAAGTGGGTACAAAAGTTTTTACAAGTAGGTACAAGGCTTGATTAATTGGGTACAAAACGTGTATAAATGGGTACAAAACGATGCCTAAATAGGTACAAAACGTGTATAAATGGGTACAAAACTTGAATAAGTGTGTACAAAATTTGATTCCAGTATATTGAGGTACAAAACATGGTTAAGTGGGTACAAAACTTGAATAAATGGGTACCAAACTTGATTAAGTGGGTACCAAACTTGATTAAGTGGGTATAAAAGTTTTTACAAGTAGGTACAAAGCTTGATTAAGTGGGTACAATATTTAAGCAACGTAATAGAACTAACTCTATATGTGATAGAACTAACAAGAGGACAGCTAGAACTAACAAGGAGTGAGCTAGAGATATCATGACATAACAGAACAAACACTTGGGCTAGAAATAACTCCAGCACGAAGTAGAACTAACAGGAGATGGGCTTGAACTAACAGGAGGGCATCTAGAACTAACTAGGAGTGAGCCAGGGATAACATGGCCATCTCGAGTACAAACACTTGTGCTGAAAATAACGTGGCACGAAGTAGAACTAACTCGAGATGGGCTTGAACTAACAGGAAGACATATAGAACTAACAATGACTGAGATAGACCTAACATGTGCCACAGAACAAACACTTGTGCTAGAAATAACGCCAACTTGAGATGGAACTAACTCGAGATGTTCCATAACTAACAGTAGGACAACTAGAACGTGTATAAATGGGTACAAAACTTGAATAAATGTGTATAAAATTTTGATTCCAGATAATGAGGTACAAAACATGGTTAAGTGGGTACAAAATTTGAATAAATGGGTACAAAACTTGATTAAGTGGGTACAAACGTTTTTACAAGTAGGTACAAGGCTTGATTAATTGGGTACAAAACGTGTATAAATGGGTACAAAACGGTGCCTAAGTAGGTACAAAACATGTATAAATGGGTACAAAACTTCCCGAGTACAAACACTTGTGCTAAAAATATCGTGGGCACGAAGTAGAACTAACTCGAGATGGGCTTGAACTAACAGGAAGACATATAGAACTAACAATGACTGAGATAGGCCTAACATGGGCCACAGAACAAACACTTGTGCTAGAAATAACGCCAGCTTGAAGTAGAACTAACTCGAGATGTTCCAGAACTAACAGTAGGACAACTAGAACTAACTCGATAGTGGATAGAACTAACAAGTGGACAACAAGAATAGAACAAACTCGAGATGTTCTAGAACTAACAGTAGGACAACTAGAA
>BQKN01059214.1:0-23260 GCA_022839385.1 Asparagus kiusianus | reverse complement strand
AGAGCTTCAGTACTCAGTAGAAGCTCTGGGTAAAGGAGTTCGGATCCTCTAGTTCGTCGGCGGTCGGAGCTCGGAGTTTGGAGATGACACTGCAAAAACGCAAGGGTATGCAGGAAGCCTTCTCCTTTGATCAGTCGTTAATGACTTCTCCGATCTCTTAGCCCGAGCGATGCTTGTTCGATCGATTTCTCGATTGGTCGATCGATTCTCTGATTTTTTCGATCCTCCCCTTAGGTTGCTGCAAGGAGCTTTTTAAGTGAGAGAGGGACAGTTTGGTTGTCCCCTTGAACCATGGGATGTGACCATACACTGTTCAAGGACATCCCATTATCCCCTGTACAACAAACGGTTGTCTGTGGGGTTACATGTCGCGTCACGTCGTGTAGGAGCGGGAAAGTCCCTCCTCGTACTCGTGACAGCGGCTGCCAGACACTCGAGTGGACCTGGACAGCTCGTCGAGCGCCGGTGGCTCTCCCTTTTCGCTTGGGGCGCGGTACGCTGCATTTATGTGGACGCAGATGGCTCTGGCAACTGTCCGCTCACTTGTGCGGCGAAGCACCGAGTGACCATCCGGCGGTCCTGGGGCGTTGTGCCCTCTTTCCTCTCCTCCAGTGTCTTGGCAGAAGTTGGAGAACGGACGTTGCGTGTCTGAGCGAGCTCCAGAAGGCTTACGGCGCGTCGACGGCTTCGGCCCTCCATTCTGATGGGTGAGGTGACCTGCATTTATGAGTATGCAGGCCGGTCCGACGCCTGTCTCATTCGCTTGAATTGCGGGCGGACGTCGGACGGACCTGGGACACTGTTCCCCTTTCCTGTCGCATCGTGGGAAGCAGGGAAGGTTTGTCCCTGGAAACCTGGCTTTCGGCTTACGTAGACAGACGTGGCTCCCTGCAAGTGGCTTCGGCACACGAAGGCGGATTTGAGTATCCCCCTTGCGGGCGGATTCAATTAGTGAAGGCGGATTCGCCTTGCTGGCGGATCCATGCGATTTGGAGTATGCGGCTAACGTGGGGTATTCGCGTGCCAGCGAAGCCGCTTAGTGGCCTAAGAGGGGGTGGTCCTGTTCTGTGGGCGAACTCGCTTGCTAATCCGCCACGGTGATTTTTACCGTCTACAAGACCCCCTTCAAAGTTTTCAGACCAAAACCGACTTACGTGTGGTCTGGAATACTTTGAATAAAGACGTTTTGGACCAGGTGTATTAGGATTTTTAACAAACCCTCAGCTATCAACGGGTTTGATCTGCCTTTACTGATTACCGTTTGAATCGGGCTAGCCATACTATTCCCCTCAGTATGATAAGTTATCGAGTAGTTTCTCTTAGGCTTAGTGCTAAGATTTCTACTCTGACCCTTAGTCGCCTGGGGCGCGGGTGTAAACGAAATCACTTCGCCAGTTTCTAGATTTTGGGCAAATCGCCCTTTTCTCAAATGTGTGTGAGTCGTGCAGGCGAAATTAGGACTTGGTGGCGAAATTTTGAAAGACTTACGGATTTCATTCAAGTTTTCGCCGTTGAGACCTTTTCTTTGGGTGAAATTAGGCCTAATGTGGGTAGGCCACGTGTTCACCTACGGGGCTTCGTGCCTTTCCAGCTAAGGCGGTGTGGCCTTGTCACGATTTGACAGTTTGGCTCCGCTTAGTGCGCCTCGTTCTGATCGTGGTCATGTTTTTTTCGAATTCAACCGTTGGATGCAACCGTTGATGAGGGTGATCTGGGCCGTCGAATTTGATCGTGGCCACGTTTCTCATTCGTGGGGGATTCGCCCCTCGAGGGCAGTCGTGGCCACGTGGACAACTCCTCCTTTTTAAACCCGCTGTTTTCCTCCTCTGGGATCCACCGTGCTCTTGAATCTTGAAAGGAACTTCTAAGACAAGAATTCCCGCCCCATCTTTGAATGGCTCCAAAAGCTAGGAGGTGCAAAGTGAGAGGCGCAGGTCCTGGTCGTTACTCCGACCGTCTCTCCGCCGGCATGCCCGTCAGTGCCCCGGAGTCGCGTTCAGGTACGTCGATGGGTTTGTCGGATGACCTCGTGTAGGCCCTAGGCGTTGGATTTGGGGAGATGAGCGTCGCTCATCGTCTTGGAATTCCGCCGCTTTTCGGCAGTTTCCCCCAATTTGGGGCAAAGTTAGCCCTATTTGCCCTTAGGGGGGAGGGAGGCGAACTCCTTTTTTTTTTTTTTTTGATAGGCGATTTCGTCTGTCTCTATTTGATGGGCGATTTTGCCCTTTCGAGTTTTTGTCTTAATGGATTTTCCTCTCTTGTAGCGACTTTTTTCGATGAGGCCTTTCCGGAGGGTGTGGCCGTTGGCCACGCCGGTGGTACGAACTACACGGCGCCTCCTCGATTTCCCTCTCTGGCTCCGGTGCCTGTGTTCGCCGCCGACAAACCGGATGGCTTGATAAAGAGGGTCACGGACGGCCACCCCCTGACACTGCGCGAGTTGACGACCGACGCGGCATTGATAGATGATGCTAGGGCAGAGCTGCCGAAACCTCAGTTTTTGTTCGGCGATGCCACGACCGACCCCTCTGCCCTGTTGCTCAAGGAGAGCATGTGGTTCCATACGGTAGAAGGGACTCACTACTACCTCCCCAGCATGTCGAGGGGGTTCTCGATCGTTGAGCTGCGATCCCTCGCGGTTCCTCGGACGATGAACTGGGAGCTGACCCCAACTCAGGACGGGGTCACTTGTGGCGTTTTTACGGGCTCTACCGCTGGATACGGAGTGGATGGCTCGTGTAAGCGTGTGACGGGTCTGCGTCCTGGCTTACTGTCCGCTGAACTGCCCGTGGGGGAGTCGATATCAGCGGCGGAGACCTTCCGTCATCGCTTCTTCCGAGTCGGAAGGAGCTTTCCCCCGAAGGATTTCAGAGCTCCGGGGTGGGTCTATTCTGCACCCGGCAGCGACACTTGGTGGTCCAAGATTACTGACCGTGTTCTGGTTGAGAACACCGATCTCAAGAACACGGAGCTGTACGCGGCCATCGAAGCCACGCGACATGGCTTGCGGATCAACGCTTCTCAGTTTCACAGCATTCTGGAGCTGTACTGTGCGGAAAGCGGCACGTTCTTCACCCCCAACGGTGAGCTTGGCATCCCCCCTCACGAGATGCACGACGTGTCGGGTCTACCCCTGGGAGACTTTCCTTACGAGGAGTACGTCCCCGATCAAGCTGAGATCGATCAGCTGTTAAGCCATTCGCCCTCGACGGTTGAAACTTTGTGGGAGTTACTCTGCCACTACCACATCTGTCTCAGCGCCTTGGGGGTAGCAGATCATAAAGGGAAGAAGAAGGGGATCAGCCACAAGAATTGGGCTGATTACCTGTTCCCGGGGAACGATGTTAAGGGGAAGCCTGCCCTCCCGTTGGGCATATGCGACCAGTCCGAGGTGGAGGTGAGGATAGCTGAGGATGGGAGAACCATGACTCTCGACCGTGATGAAGGCGGATTTAAGTCTGGTACAGTC
This sequence comes from Asparagus kiusianus, assembly GCA_022839385.1. Taxonomy (NCBI): domain Eukaryota; kingdom Viridiplantae; phylum Streptophyta; class Magnoliopsida; order Asparagales; family Asparagaceae; genus Asparagus; species Asparagus kiusianus. The sequence continues at coordinate 19,791 of BQKN01059214.1, read as the reverse complement.
TTTCACTCTTTCCACCATCAGGCGAAGTCACCCATCTCAGGGAAGGCGCTGCTTGTGGGGTACCTCATGTTATGGTTGAAGAGGTGCATAATCCCCACTCACTCTTTCGAAGCTCTTCCTGTGGAGGTCGTGTACCCGGCGGTTTGTTTGGCTCACGGGAAGTCTTATTCCCTGGTATCGGCGACGATAGCGTGCATCCATCGGGGGCTTCGTACCCTGACAGCTCAATTCTGCCGCGTATCGGCCATTGATGAGGGAGAAGGAGAGGTCATCAGGACTCCTAATCCTCGGGTGGGGCTGCCGTATACCTATCTGATGACGTGGTTCGTATACCACGGTGAGTGCTTGATGAGTGCTCCAGCGGCGCTCCAAGGTGACAAGTTTGTCCCGTTCGTCCAGCGCTTGGAGAAGTGCTCCTGGAAGTGCAAGGATATCCCTGATGCAAGGAAGATGCTCTCCTACTTTGGGAATTACAACTTTCGCCGCTCTTTTCCTTATTTCAGCGGGGGCGGATACGGAGAATCTCTCAGGGACGCGCCGACGGCGGACCACTACACAATCCTCCCTCGCGGCGCCTTTCGTTGGTTGATAAACATCCGACCTGGGTACCACGTTCTGAGAACGGGCTCGTCGTGCTATCTCGAACCATACATCCCCTGCAGGTTCGCCCGCCAGTTTGGGTACGACCAATTGTATGTGGGCAACGTTAACCCTCACGTGCGCTTTGAAGGAGGGCTGGTGGACGGAGCTCGAGGGTGGTTCTGGACTCACGCCGGCGGTACCGACGCCCGTTTTGAGTTACCTTCGAAGGATCGTGACCTGCACCACACGCTCTCGTATTGTCGGTGGTATTGGGGCGCCAGTGCTAATCCCGTTGACTTCCGGTTTCAGAGCTCGTGCCTGGCAGAACGCGGGCGTCGCCCAAGAGGAGCTCCTCGACCTTCGAGGCGGAGGGGTCGTGTAGCGGCTAGGGAGCTGCTCATGGAAGGCCCTGCAGGAGATTCTGAGGGTGAGGGCGTGGGCAAAGATGAATCTGAGGCGCCTAAAACACGAGTTCCTTCTCCCGGTCTTCCTCTAGATTCCCAAGGCGAGCAGAGGGAGCCTGTTGAGTTGACCCGGGCGAGCAAGCGCCTGGAGCGAGCCCGTAGTGAGATTGCTGGGCGTATGGGAGCGCCCCTCTTATCTCCGAGTAGTTCGTTGCTCTCGAAACGGCAGCGAGAAGCGGCGGAGAGCTCTAGAGTGGAAGTGGCCAAGAGGGCCCGTGGTGAGGAGACTATGGTGACCACTAGAGCGGCGGCTGGTCGGGCAGGTACTGCCTCTGGGGCGGAAATTGCTCAACCTGCTCCTTCTGCTGCGCCGCAGGTGGCTCCGGCGATTTTGAAGGACATGCTCCCTTCATCCGGTGTGGAGTCACAGGCGGGGGTCTCAACGACTCCTGCATCTGTACCGAGAGGTAGTCTTTTTATACGATGTCCTTGTGTACGAGGTTAGATTCGTATTTTCTGACTGTTCATATCGAATTTGTGCAGTTGAGAAAGTGATCCCTATCCCTTCTGACGAAGACGAGGGGAGTGGAGATGAAAGAGAACCAGGGGGTTCAGGTAAGCATGAGTTTCATTGCTGTTGGCCCTTCTAGGCCAAGGGGATACTAATTGTTATCATTTTCCTTGTATCCGCAGTTGGCCCCTCCCATGAAAGTACTGGCAAGGAGGATCCTCCCTCTTGGGAGGGTCATTCTGGCGAATCCGAGACGGATGACAACGCCTCCATTCACGAGGCGCTATCAAGTGAGGAGGAGGTGGTGGTCCCTGCGGATCGACAAGGGGGAACCCCCACCTTCGAGGGGACACCGGTCGGGGGTGAGCGCTCAGCGCGAGAGTCTCCTGCTCAAGGGGGAACTCCCGTTGGGCTGACGGTCACTTCCTCACACGCGTTGGTGACCTGTGACTCTGCCACTGCCATTCTGGCGGCGCCAGTGATTGTTCCGGCTCCGGCAGCGCCGGTCGTCGCTTCTGCGATCGTGACTACCGGTACTCCGACTGTGGCTTCATCCTCTGTCGAAGATGCCTCTCTCTCTCCTATGGAATGCTGGCGAAAGAAGCAGGTGGCGCGAGCTGTGGCCAATTTCGAAGACACTCTGGCCCACTGCACTCGGCAGGTTTTGGAGGGGAATTGTCCCTTCGAGGAATTCAAGGAAGTTCTCGAGGACAACGCGTCCTTCTTGCGTAAGAGGCTTGGCATCACCATGGCGAGACCCTACTTTCAGCGCCTGAACGCAGTGGAGGTGGCGGTTCAGCAGCTGCTCACTCTTCGTGCGGAGAGTTCCAATCTCTTTGATCTCGCCTCTCGCGAAGTTTGAGTAACTATGGCGGACCGGGATCGCCGCCTGGATGAGAATCTGACGCTGGAGTTAAAGTTGTCAACGGAGCTGGAGCAGGCCAAAGCCGAGGATGCACGGGTGGCTCGCGAGCAAGAGACGGTTGATAGCCGGTTCTCCCGACTTTCCTTTGAAGTGGAGAGGCTGAAACGGGTCATAGCTGACGCGCAGGCTTCTCTGGCTGTTCAAGGGAAGGCCCTTGATCAGGTGGCAAAGGAGTTGGAGGGCGTTGAGTCCCGTCGGCAGTTGACCACTGACTCGGTTGGGGAGAAGGATCGAGCTCTCAAGGGTGTCAAGGTGGCCATTCAAGACTTGATCTCGTGCACGGAGGAAGAGGTTCGTGGAGAGATCTTAAGGAGGCTTGAGCTCCGCCATGCTGAAAAAGTTCGTGAGGCGGAACTGCGGTTGAAATCCTTGTAATTCACCTTTTAATTTTTTCGTTGTAATAGGACTCCTTTTCCTTGAATGAAATTATCCTTTTGTTTCTGGCATTTGAGTTGGATTTGTTGAGCACTTGACTGTCTGTTCTGGACTTAGTCGTTTTGGGCTCTTGTTCTGCTCTCGGTTGCTTACAGCGTGGGATCGGGTTGACTCCGATTTTCGCGTTGTAGCTCCAGTGGGATTAAGAGAGTAACACTCGGCCTGCAGCGGAGGAGAATTGTTCGCTTCTGTGGCCGACTGAAGAACTCAATTTCGACTTGCCACTCGGCAAGTTATCGCTTGAGGAATCGGCAGAGATGCTGTCTGCCGAATTGCTCTTAACAGTCGTCACCGTCTGAATAGGTGACGACAGATGATGATCGAATCATCAGGGATGTAAGAATATGACGTGTGATCGTTGTAGGGGCCCTCACGTGGTAGGCCGCTACCCATCAGTTACCCTACGAGAATGTTAGGATAGCTGGAATAGGCCAAATAGTTTAGGGACGTAGGAGTGTGACTATTGACAGAAGTAATAACCCGCTGCGTAGTAGGCTATCATCTAGGCTATGTTATTCGTAGGAATAACGGCGCCAATCATCAGAGGTGATCATTAACCTGATGGGGGTTTTGTCACGATTGGAGTGACTATGGGGGACCTACCATTCTTATGAAGAGGATTGGTAAGTAGATTGTGTCAGAGGTTTAATGTTAACATGACAGGGAATGTCGTGATTGGAACGACTTTGGGGACCCACCATCCTCTGGAAGAGGATTGGCGAGTTGATTTGGTTTGTCGTGATATGAACGACTTTGGTGGATTCGCCATCTCGTTGAGAGGATAGGCGAAATGAATTGGTTTGTCGTGGTATGAACGACTTTAGTGGATCCGCCATCTCGTTGGAGAGGATAGGTGAATTGAAGTGGTTTGTCGTGGTATGAACGACTTTAGTGGATCCGCCATCTCGTTGGAGAGGATAGGCGAATTGAATTCCGCCAGAGGCTTTCGCCATAACGGGTAGAGTAGGGACAGTTTAGTCTCGTATACCAGTTGGAGGGTTTGAGAACCAGTTTATACTCATGTACTTGTGGGAGTTAGTGAAGAAGAACTAAGGGTAGTACTTTTTCAAGTATTTACCGTTGATAGGCATCATGATCTTGTCGCCATTGGGCTTGATGAGGCGGTAGGCCCCATTCGAATAGACTGTTTCTATTACGAATGGACCCTCCCATTTGGATTGAAATTTGCCTTTCTTCTTGGAGGTGAGAATCATTGGTCGGCGAACGGCCAACACCAGCTCTCCTTCCTTGAAGGCTCGGCGCCTGACTTTCTTGTCGAAAGCCTTCGCCATCCGGGCTTGGTAGAACTCAATATGCTGTTGAGCTTCTAGCCGCTTGTCATCTAACGCCTCGAGCTCGGCGAGTCGTTGTCGGTGATTGTCTTCCACCGTCATCCCTGCTGCCAAAGCGACGCGGAGGGACGGGATCTGAATCTCTAATGGCAATACGGCCTCACAGCCGTATACTAAGGAGTAGGGCGTATGGCCAGTCGGCGTGCGAACCGTGGTGCGATACGCCCACAAACTTTCGCCAAGTTTCTCGTTCCAGTCGCGTTTGCTGGTTGAGGTCAACTTGGTCAAAATTTTGATGATCGTTTTGTTGAAGGCCTCTGCCAAACCATTTGCTGATGGGTTATAGGCCGTGGACGAGAGGTTCTGCATTCGGAACTTATCGCAGAACCTGGTGAATGCATGACTAACAAATTGCGTACCATTGTCGTGAATGATACGTCGTGGTATGCCGTACCGGTAAATGACGTGGTGTTTGATGAACTTAATCACGTCGTTAGTCTTGACTTCTCTCAAGGGGACCGCTTCGGACCATTTAGAGAAGTAGTCAGTGATCGTAAGAATAAAGCGATGACCTCTGGCCGATGGCGGGGATATTGGTCCAACTATGTCCATCCCCCATGCCTCGAAAGGCCACGAAACCTTTGTTGGGTGTAGGTCTTCAGGTGGCTGGTGCATGTAGTTGGCGTGAATCTAGCATTCGTGGCAGCGCTTTGCGTAGGCGACGGCGTCTTGAACCATCCCAGGCCAGAAGTAACCAGTCCTTCGTAGGCGATCCCAAAGTTTGGGTCCGGGCTGGTGAGCTCCGCCGATGCCGTCGTGGGCCTCGCGTAGAGCCTCCTGTGCTTCCACTCTCGAGAGACATCGAAGCAACAAGCCGTCGTATGACCTTCGATACAACGTCTTGGTGATCGAGTCGTAGTAGAATCTCGTAGCACGTCTCCGGACGGACTCTCGCTCCTTTGCATCCTCGGGCAATACTCCGTATAGGACGTAATCGATGATCGGGAGGCGCCAGTCCTCAGCACTGGGCTGATCGGAGACTTGATGGGTGGCATTTGCTTCTGGAGCGTCTTTCAGTCGGAAGAGCTTCTTGCTCGCCACTGTGACTGACTGGATTGTTCCGTATGGTTGAGCCAAGTTGGCCGCCAGGGAAGCCAAGGCATCCGCATGTGTGTTCTTGGAACGCAACACATGATCAATGCGGAAGCTCTCAAATGATTCGACTAGTCGGACAGCCGCCTTGTGGAGTGGGATCAAGTCTTCGTTTCTAACCTCATATTCGCCGGTCATCTGCTTGACGATGAGCTGGGAATCGCCGTAAGCTTCGAGATGTCTTACTCCTAGCTCTTCGGCCAGCTCGAGTCCGACGAGTAATGCGTTGTACTCGGCCACATTGTTGGTACATGGCTCTGTTAAAGAGAAGGCCCGGGGCAGCACGTGGTTGCGTGGAGAAGTGATGACTACCCCCACTCCAGCAACAATAGAGCCATCCGGGGCTGCACGAGACGCGCCGTCGAAGAACATCTGCCACACATCCGGTAACGACGTTACATTGACTTCAAGTGGCTCGTCTGGCAAGTCTTCAAACAAGTCGGTTTTTGATACCAGTGGGTGACTGGCCATGAGATCGCATATGGCTTGACCTTTGACCGACTTCTGTGGCCTGAAGTGAATGTCGTACTGAGAGAGCAGAAGTGCCCATCTAGCTAAGCGCCAATTTAGCACCGCGGGTTGCGTCATGAAGACTCGAATGGGGTTCATCCGTGAGATGACGTGGATTGTTTGGCCAACCAAGTAGTGTCGCATCTTTTGGATGGCGAACACCAAGGCCAGACATTCTTTTTCGACCATTGGGTATCGTTGTTCGGCGCCTTGCAGGGTCCTACTGAGGTAGTAGATGCCTTGCTCATGGCCGGCGTCATCGTTTTGTGCCAAGAGAGCACCCAGAGAGTGCTCCATGGCCCTAATGTAGATGAGAAATGGTTTCCCTGAAATCGGCCCAGCGAGGACTGGCGGATTTGAAAGGTAAGCCTTGATGTCCTCAAAGGCCTGCTGGCAAGGCTCGTCCCACACGAAGGAGGTGCCTTTCTTCATGAGCTTAGAGAACGGTTGACACTTGCCCGAAAGATTTGAGATAAATCTTCGGACATAGGCCAATCGTCCCTGGAGACCTCTTAATTCTTTGAGGTTCCGGGGTGGTCGAAGTTCTTGGATGGCTCGCACCTTGTCTGGATCGATTTGGATTCCTTTCGTCGTGACGACGAAGCCGAGGAACTTACCACTAGTCATCCCTAAGAATGATTTCGTGGGGTTCATCTTGAGTTGGTGAGCCCTCATGAGTTCAAACATCGTCCTCAGATCTTGAAGGTGGTCACCGTTGTGGCGACTCTTCACAACGAGGTCATCCACATAGCATTCCACCGTCTTTCGCAGGTGATCTCGAAAGATCATGCTCATGGCGCGTTGATAGGTTGCGCCGGCATTCTTGAGTCCAAAGGGCATGACCGTGTAACAATACACCCCCATGGGAGTTCTGAACGAGGTATGTTTTTCGTCCTCGGGGTGCATTTTGATTTGATTGTACCCCGAGAAACTGTCCATGAAGGACATCCTCTCGAATCCGCACGTGTTGTCAATGATGACATCCGTGATGGGCAGGGGAAATTTGTCCTTAGGGCACGCAGCGTTGAGGTCCCTAAAGTCGATGCAGATGCGGATTTTGCCGTTCTTCTTCAGCACCGGAACAATGTTCGCCACCCAGTCGGGGTGTTGTTCCTCTCTGATGAAGCCGGATTCGATGAGCTTCTTTACTTCGGATTCGATCGCCTCCATGATCTGGGGGCGAAACGGCCTTTGCTGCTGCTTAACTGGCTTGGCGTCTGAGTTGATGTTGAGGTGATGTGTGGCGATCCGCGGATCCAAGCCAGGCATGTCCTCATAATTCCATGCGAAGACGTCGATGTATTCCCGTATAAGGGCAATGAGATCCTCCTTTTCTTGGGGAGGCAGGCTACCACTGATGAATATGGGCTTGGGACTCTCGTCAGTTCCCATATTCACTTGGAGGATTTCGTCCTCGGTGGGCGGTTCTCGTTGCTCGAAGCGACTACTCCATTGGGCGTTAACATGACGATCCCACGTCTCGTCATAGAGTGGAAGTTGCTCGTCTGTCGCCATCTCGGCGGGATCCATTGTAGTCATGTTGATCGTGAGGCCATCGAATAGGTCCCTCACGCTAACATCTGAGTCCCATGCTGAGGTTACTAACGACTGATCCCCCGAACATGCGTAGTCGGAATCTTTGTTGACCTGGAAATATAAATCTGACGAGGAGGAGGAGTAGCCTAAGCCTCTCCTAGTCCGGTTGAAATAATTCGAGGGTTTCCCCTTAGGTACGTAGGCGGGTCGGATGACCGTCTTGCGTCCTCGGTCGTAGTTGAGGCCTTCTAAGCGAGTGAGGTCGTACCCCATGTCGCTCATCATGCGTCTCGCAATTCGACTGTATTGTGAAAACTGGGGTGCCGGGTCTTCGTCTTCGGACTCGTCCCAGAGCGTACGCAAGGGACGATCGACTCGATCGAAAATAATATCTTTTCGATATCTATTTCGGGCTGGCACAACAAATACGGCTTGCGACGAGTCAATTGGCGGCCCCCTCGCGGCGTATGACGAGCAGACTGGCATGTGCAGGGAAGGATCTCGGTAGAGTCCCGACCATAGATCGTTGGGTTCATCGTCCTCAGACGTAGAACAAGACGACACATAAGCAAAGTTGGATTTTCCATTGACGACAATCTTTCCCGCCTGAACAGCGTTGGTTACATGATGACTCTCATAACCAATTACAATTGACTCGAAATCGTTTAAGATTAGATTGTCGCCGTACTCAGGCTCGCTGTCCGCCTCGTTGCCGCTTTCTGGCTCCTCAACCGGCGGTTCGACGGAGTCTTGATACAGCAGAGAGTCTGTGAAGTAGTTTTCGACGCCTTTGAAGGGTTGTCTGTCGGCCACTACAGTCTTGACGCGTTCATAATCGTCAACATACTTCAGACATTGGTGCAGAGTGGATGGGACTATCCGATTACCATGAATCCACGGGCGCCCTAGGAGCACGTTGTAGGAAGGCTCGGCATCGATGACATAGCAGGTCACCTCCGTCTTCATGTCGCCTATGCGACATTTCAGGCGGATTTTGCCCAGTGGCCGCGTCCCTGTGGCGTTGAAGCCAAAAATGGTCGTGGTGGTTGAGGACAGACGCTTCGGCGGTATCCCCAAGTGCTTGATCAGTTTCAGAGGCACGATGCTCAACGCGGAGCCTGGGTCGACTTGGATCCGATCTACTCTCGCCGATCCGACATATCCCGTGAAGTACAGTGGTCGATCGTGAGTCGTACTCTTAATGAGCATATCCTCAGGAGTGAAGGTAATGCAAGGGACTCGTCTACCCGAGACCTGGCAACAATTCGCACATTCCTGTTCCGCCTCCGTCTCTTTCGAGAAATGGGTCGAGAATGCCTCTGAATCTGCCAACGCCTCCTGTAGGGCCTCCTGAGTAGACCTGGATAGTCTAAGGAGGTCGTACATGGTGATTCGCGCCGGGATGCTTTTCAGCTGTGCGAGTACGTTGAACCGGAAAGGTTGGCGACTTGAGCTGGGTGCGTCTGGATTAGGAGGGGTCGTTGCGGCTGGCCTCGCGGAAGGCCTTGCCGTGTTCTCTATCCTCGCGGGGTATTCTTTGGCGAACTCCTTTCCCGCCCTCGTGGCGAAGACGTTGGCGTCCTCCTCGGAATCGGTCAGGGTGGCTACTGCTACGTCATCTGTGTCTAGGGTGGCACAGATGATGTTGCAGTGTTTTCTCTTAGCCTCCTTTGGAGGCTTTGCGGTCCACTGTTCATCGTCGAGGAGGTCTGGGTGAACCCACATTATCTGCCCTGATGGCAGGGTCTGCGGGACTAAGCCCTTCTCTCGTTGGTTGTGAGGATCGTCATTGGTGATCTTCAGAATTGCTTTGGGGATAGGAATTACCCTCGCCGGAGCTTGGACTTCGGGGAGATTTGTCCCGAAGCTCAAGGTGATCATGTTTGTGGTCACCTGCTTCTGGACCTTCTCCTTCTTCAAGACTCCCGCATCGTAGAGGGCCTGGAGTTTGTCCTTGAGGACGTAGCATTTGGTCGTGTGGTGACCAAGGAACCGGTGATAAGCGCAGTATGTTGGGTCGCCGGTTTTGTCCGCCTCTTCAGGCTTCGTGGCCTCAGGCAGCTTGATTCGACCACTCTTGAGTAGAGTATCGAGCGTCGCTACCACCTGGTCCTCTTTGAAGTCATACTGCCGCGGGGGGCGTTGCTCAAATTGCCTAAGCTTCGGCCTCGGGGCAGTCTTTGGCGCTGAGGCAGAGTCGACTGCCATGATCTCCTTTCCCCTTGTTCGAGGGGGATTCTTTGGTGCGGCTGGTTCTGCAGCTCCTTTCTTGGGCTGTGGTTCTTTGGCCTCGAGCCTCTTGATCATGTTTTCTACTTGCTCGCCTTGACGAACAAGTTCTTTCCACGTCCGGGTTTCTACCGCGCCTATCTTAGACAAGATATGGATCGATAGGTTGTTGCGACACATCTCGATTAGCGTCGACTCGAAGACTTGTTCTTGACAGTGGACGGACCGATTCCGGAACCTTTTGACGAAGTCATTGACCGATTCCGACTTTTGTTGCTTTTCAGCAAGGAGAGTAGCCATTGATACTTCGGTGTCGTCGTCGAAGAAGCGGGCTAAAAAGAGCTTTTTGACGTCGGCCCATGCTTTGATGGAGCCGGGCTCCAGCTTGCGGAACCATTCAAAGGCCACCCCTTTGAGGGTGCCTATGAATAGTCGTGTGAGAATGGCGTCGTTCCCCGTAAGGAATCCGGTTTGCGCCATGAAGTAGTAGATGTGCTGCGAGGGCGAGCCCTTGCCGTCGAATTGCACCAAGCTGATCGGCTTGAACTTTGCTGGGTATGGGACCGTATCCCATTCAATAGGGTAGGGGCGGACCACCCCCAGCTTGTTCATGTTTTGCTGAAGCTTCAGCGCGTTGAGCTGATCCTGGAACTCATCGAACCTCTTGTCACGAGAACCATCACCAGTATGCGACGTTCCTAGCGACGTCTTAGAGGAGTAATCAGATAGTGGATTACTGTTATCCTCCGTTTCTATCGCCGGACGGCACGGAGGCACCCACTCCCGGTCCCCGGTCCGTCGGGGTAAGGGGCGTTGGGCTTTCTTCTTCTTCTTCTTTTTGTTCAGCAGTTGCTCCATCATCTCTCTTAGAGAGTCGATGGTCGCCTGCTGTTCCTCCAGCTTTTGGGTCATCGTCTGCTCGTGGGTGAGCTCCGTCATGTGCACCCGCGCCCTCGCGTCCTGACTTGAGTGCGAAGTTTGAGACGTGGCCGCTGCCGAGTGAACCTCGTCTTCGCCGTAGAAGGGAGGGGCTACTGCGGAGTAGTCAATCCCGACGCTCTTCCTTCTGCGACTACGGGTACGCTGATATATGCCTTCTTGCTGGGTTCAGGCGAACTGGGGATTGGGTCCCAGAACGTAATCCGAATCCGGGGAATCGGAAAATACCGTCTTGCCCTTGTCCGTCATGTTGATGGTGACGGATGGGAGCTCTAAGTCGTCAGTAGCGCGTCTCTTTTGGTGACGATGCCTCCGACGGGAGACCCTCTGTCGAGAGGGTTGCTGAGAATCCTCTCAAACACAGAAGGTTTCGCCGTTTCTACGCATTGGCAGTCGGCGAGCACTGTGTGAATGAGCCTTTCGCAGTGGCACTGAGGGTTCACCTCCTGTATGGTGCGCTTGCGAATCAAATATTCTCGTAGATCTTCCATGGGTGGTTGGTGACAACCCCCAGTATCAGAAGGATTACTCGGGTGAGTACACGAGAGGCCTTTGGATGCGTCCTCTGGTGCACAATGGGTGGAAACCGTGGAATGTTGCGGCGTCGGAGTTAGGCGGTTTCGCCTTGACGGGCGAGTTTTCGCGCTTGGGCGAACTCTAGCGTGTAGGCGAGTCTCAGCCCTTTGTTTAAACGAGCGGGCTCGCGACGCGTCGCCTATTTCCTTGCCTTTGCGCTTATTCGCCAAGATCTCATGGCGAGGCTTGCCAGCCTTCGAGGATTCACCTTTTTGGATAGGCCCACTCACTTGGGGTGGTTTGTTCGTGTCAGGGATATGACCTGAAAAGCGAAGTCCACCTGAGCGGGTGGTCCCATCCTTCTCGGTTGGCGCCCCTGATTTGGAGGGCCTCCCGATATTGGGCGAGTTGCCCTCTTGTCTTTCGCTTCTCGGGCCTGTATGGTGGTTCAGGCCGTTGTGTGAAGCGGAGGTTTGGGCTTTCTGCCCGACAAGCATCCGCCGTTGCTGTTGGTTAGTTCTTCTAGCGGAGGGGGAACTTGCGTGAGCAGTGGCGGGGTGGCTCGTGCCGGAACGAACTGATGTCTCTTTCGGGATAGGTGCTACTGAGGGTCGTTTGGCGACCCACTTAGTAGACCCTTCCCCCCTACTCTCGATCTGGGACTTGGCCTCGAGAGTGTTTGGGGTGGATTTCCCTATCGGGACTCCGGTAGAGCCTTCTGGCGTGGGAGCTTTGGCCGTCTGAGGTCGGCTCCCGTGCGTGGCTCTGTGGCGCTTGCGGGCTGCTTCGCCACCGGAAGAGGAGGAAGACAAGTACTCTTCGTACTTGGCCTGATCGAACTCAATTTCTAGGGACTCCACTGTCGTCCCAACAACCACCTCGTCGAACTGAGCTACCACAATCTCGTTTGAAGAAACAGCTTCTCCCACTGTGGTCGCCATCTTTTGTAGGTGTAAATTTCTGATTTTCCCAGGAAAGGGGAGGGATTTTGTTTGTATTTATAAGAAAGCTTATTACAAACTAAATCAATCTGGATTACAACAGAAGCAGAGGGAATGCCCTCTTTGTTTAAATTTGTGGGGACTTTGAGGTAGCTACAGGATGCTTCGCCCGGTGCTCGCGCCGGGTCTGCTTCCCTTGGACGGTTCGACCGAGGTTGTTGGGGAGAGCTTCAGTACTCAGTAGAAGCTCTGGGTAAAGGAGTTCGGATCCTCTAGTTCGTCGACGGTCGGAGCTCGGAGTTTGGAGATGACACTGCAAAAACGCAAGGGTATGTAGGAAGCCTTCTCCTTTGATCAGTCGTTAATGACTTCTCCGATCTCTTAGCCCGAGCGATGCTTGTTCGATCGATTTCTCGATTGGTCGATCGATTCTCTGATTTTTTCGATCCTCCCCTTAGGTTGCTGCAAGGAGCTTTTTAAGTGAGAGAGGGACAGTTTGGTTGTCCCCTTGAACCATGGGATGTGACCATACACTGTTCAAGGACATCCCATTGTCCCCTGTACAACAAACGGTTGTCTGTGGGGTTACATGTCGCGTCACGTCGTGTAGGAGCGGGAAAGTCCCTCCTCGTACTCGTGACAGCGGCTGCAAGACACTCGAGTGGACCTGGACAGCTCGTCGAGCGCCGGTGGCTCTCCCTTTTCGCTTGGGGCGCGGTACGCTGCATTTATGTGGACGCAGATGGCTCTGGCAACTGTCCGCTCACTTGTGCGGCGAAGCACCGATGACCGTCCGGTGGTCCTGGGGCGTTGTGCCCTCTTTCCTCTCCTCCAGTGTCTTGGCAGAAGTTGGAGAACGGACGTTGCGTGTCTGAGCGAGCTCCAGAAGGCTTACGGCACGTCGACGGCTTCGGCCCTCCATTCTGATGGGTGAGGTGACCTGCATTTATGAGTATGCAGGCCGGTCCGGCGCCTGTCTCATTCACTTGAATTGCGGGCGGACGTCGGACGGACCTGGGACACTATTCCCCTTTCCTGTCGCATCGTGGGAAGCAGGGAAGGCTTGTCCCTGGAAACCTGGCTTTCGGCTTACGTAGGCAGACGTGGCTCCCTGCAAGTGGCTTCGGCACACGAAGGCGGATTTGAGTATCCCCCTTGCGGGCGGATTCAATTAGTGAAGGCGGATTAGCCTTGCTGGCGGATCCATGCGATTTGGAGTATGCGACCAACATGGGGTATTCGCGTGCCAGCGAATCCGCTTAGTGGCCTAAGAGGGGGTGGTCCTGTTCTGTGGGCGAACTCGCTTGCTAATCCGCCACGGTGATTTTTACCGTCTACAACTACGTATATCGTAGCGATCTTTCACTATTTCTACAGTCATCATGTTGGACTATAATCCATAGAAGTCCTCGTGTTGGACTATAATCCCTCTTAGTCCTCGTGTTGGACAATTGCCGTTTATTCCCTGAGATTTGAAAACTGAAATATGTGTTTCATGTTCGGATATAATTCTTAACCTTGCAAATGGCTATTATACAGCAGATCATGACATGATAATTGTGTAGATTTTGATTTTGACACTTAAGTTGATTTAGACATGATATTCATGCAAGTAATGACATGGTATTCATGTTGGCTATGTTACTACACTATAATTATGCCCTGATGTTTGTTGTTTCTTCTATTATTGTCATTGTATTAGAACCTTGGGTTTAGTATTTAGGAGTTTATAAATTTGAGATATAAGGTATATACATGAGGGTTTCCTTGTTTGGATTATTTCGCTCGACGTACCTATTCTCGTGTTGTAAACTTCTAAATGCTAAAACCCTCTTTAGTGAGGTCAATGATTTTAGATCTATTATATGTTATCTGTATTTTCATATACAACGAGCCCTTTTCCCTTGGGGTTGGTTGTGATGTTACTCGCTAGCGCTTTGACGCTCGTTGTCCCTCCCCCTTTCAGGTCACGAGCCCGGAGCACGGAGTGTTGCAGGTTGAGAGCGGACCACTTTAGTGTTCAGCTCACTTTCTAGTTATGTATTATTTTCTTGAGCTCCACTGTAGTATGGTTAGACATTTGAGGGTATTATTCTAGAATTTGTAAAGGCTAAGTGCCTTATTTATTCTTGTCAGATACCTGTATTTGAGACTTGATGATTACTCCAGTTTATTTATTCAGACATTGACCATGTATTTCCATTTGTCGGATGATGAGATATTTATTTGATCACTATCATTTCATCAGCCCTTTGTGTATTATCTTTTACTTGCTTTTGTACCTACACCTATTATTGACTCTACTAGATAGATGTTAATTGTGATGGTGAAACATGTTATTGCACGGTGTGGTGCATGGCAGGTTTGACATTCCTGGTTTCACCTTGGACTGCAGCCTTGTGTGAACCCAAGGGCGTCACATCACCATATGAGAATTGAGCGTACAAATTTAAGCATAAAAAAGTCACCAAGAAAACTGACTCAAATGTTTACAAAAATTTAACCGAAGCATTATCAAAATCTAGGAATGGCAGTTCTACTTTGCTTTATATTTTGCTCCTCCATGTTGCCTTTTTTGCAAAAATATGCGATGGTTTCCAAACTATATATAAATCACCCAGGCCCGGCTTTAGAGGAGTGTGAAGAGATCGACTGCACAGGGCCCCCGAAAATTGGGGGCCCCCGAATTTTTTTAATTATATTCGGTAAGGCCCGCCTTAAACCCGACTTCCCTCCCCCTAAAAACTAAACAAACCCTGCTCCCCCCCCAAATCTCTCTTTATCCCTCTGCTCTTCGTAAATATCCCTAGCGATGCTCCTTCCGTAGTTCCGCCGCATCTCTACCTCGTACAGTCGCACTCCGTAGCTCCTCCCACCCCGATCCCACCTCTGGCGCTCTTCCCTCTCCGATCCCCCTCCGGTTCTCTTCCTCCCATCACCGCTCAATCCTCTCCCTCTCCGGCTCTCCGATAGTCCAATATCCTCAAAAACCCTAGCAAGTAGCAACCTCCCTTCTCCAGCCACCTCTGGCGAGCCGAGCCTCCCCTCTTCTCTCTCTATTGAAGGTATTTTTTAATTTTTTGATGGAAGGAAATTTTCCATCTAGGTACTGGAGAAAACTAAAATCATCAGTCTGATTTTTGTGGTGTGAGAAAACGACCGATTTTTGTGATTAATTTTTGTGAACTTTTGCCAATTTTGTAATACATAGTAGGTAAGATCTGAGATTCTGAATCTTTATTTATGAGCAGCAGCGTATGATTCTCCTTTTTTTCTAGCTAGGCATCAAATTAGAACTTGGAAGTACACTGCTCTATCATTGAATTAAATTGCTAAATCTTAGAGATTTTTTAATTGTTTTTGGGACCTTGAATTCATGATCTGCTTAATGGTTAAATGTGCAGTGCATAATGCATTGATTTTTTACTTAGTTGAAGAGCGATGTTGGCAAAGATTGTTTGGTGAATGATGAATCCTTTTTTACATAATGGAAGTGTTTATGATGAGGCTAGGGTTTTGATTCTGTTAAACATTTCTTTTTCTAAAAAGCAATTTGATGATTATCTTTAATTAGCATCTAAAACTATCATTAAACCAAGATCGATGGTCATATTTGCTACCCAAGTCATAGATTTCTTCAAAAATCTGTAGTATATTCTTATTGACCCGCACATGTCTCATGTTTTTCCTTATTGATAATGGCTTTCAGTCTGTGATTCTTAATCTTCTTTCTTTTTCTTATGAATTCTTTCTTTCATTTTACAGGTGGGACTGTGGGAAGAGGAAGGTCAACTATCTTTTGCAGATTACTCGAGTACCTCTTCCACTTGATTTAAGGCTTCAAATTAGGTTGTATTGTTCTGAATCTTTTGACTTCTTTTAATTTGATTGTAATATTTTTTTGTTTTATTACAGAAATGCCTCCAAGAAAGTATCCTTCTGGATATGATAAATGTAAGAAAAAAAGAAAAATTGAACAATTTGTCCAAACTCAAAGTGGAGCGCTTGATAAATTCATTGTTAGAGAAACACAAGATTTAGTTAAAAATTTAATTGAAAATGATAACATTAATGATTTGGACCTGAATGAGTATTAGAATGAAAATGTTGATGATCAAAGTAAAAATGAAAATGATAATAAAAATGAGAATCAGAATAAAAATGAGAATCATAATAAAAATGAAAATGAGAATGAAAATGAGAATCAGAATAAAAATGAGAATCATAATGAAAATGAAAATGATAATGAAAATGAGAATCAGAATGAAAATGAAAATGAAAGTAAAAATGAGAATCGAAATCAGAATGAAATTGATATTGACAATGAAAATAAAAATGAGAATGAAAATATTTTAGGCAATGAACAACCTAATCAGTCCATGCTCATGAATTTAAATATTTATGATCTAAGAACTTGGGATAATTTGGACACAAAATCTAGAGATATATTAGTGGAAAATGGCCCTATAAGAGATCTATTAGTTGAAAAAGGTCCTAAAGATAAATTTGGAAGATGTTTTTCTTCGGCATTTTACACTAGGCATTTATCAAATGGAGAGAAATGCGATAGGGAATGGTTAGTTTATTCAAAGATATCGACAAACTACTCTGTTTTTGTTGTAAATTGTTTAAAATTGGTTTTAAGAAAAGTTCTTTAATAAATGAAGGATTTAATGATTAGATACATCTTAGTGCTAGGCTTAAAGAACCTGAAACAACTAATGAGCATATCATTAACATAAGTACTTGGCTTGATTTACACATAAGATTAAAGAAAAATAAAACAATCGATAAAAATATTCAAGAGCAAATTAATAAAGCGAAGAACATTAGAAGAAAGTATTACAAAGAATAATTTTTATTGTTAAATATCTTACTAAACATAACTTGGCATTTCGAGGAACAAATGAGAGAATTTATCAAAATAATAATGAAAATTTTTTAGGCCTAATTGAAATGATTGCAGAATGGGATCAACTACGAGGTCAAGGGTAAGATATTGAGTCTAATATAAAAGGAAGACACCAAGGTGTACAAATAAATTACTTGATATCAATCCTAGAGCCTTATACACGCCTTGTGGTTGTCATAGTCTTAATTTAATACTTTGTGATATGGAAAATTGTTGTGGTAAAGCAAAACATTTTTTTGGAGTGATACAACGTATTTATACATTATTTTCTTACCCAACAAAGTGATGGTAAATTTTGATAAATAATGTAAAAGGCTTATTAACTGTGAAGTCATTGTCGGCTACACGTTAAGAAAGCCATATTGAAAGTGTTAAAGCAATTAGATTCCAAATGCTTGAAATAAGAGAAGCACTACTTCAGTTAGCAGAAACTGATAATGACTCCAAAATAAGGAATGAAGAAAATTCTTTAGCAACCCATGGAATTGGAAATTTTGAATTTTTATTAAGTATGATTATTTGGTATGATATATTATTTGCTGTTAACTTAATTAGCAAATCTTTACAATCTAAAGAAATGCTTATTAATATTGCTATAGATCAAGTAAAAGGATTGATTAGGTTTTTTGAGGATTATAGAGAAGTTGGGCTCACACAAGCTATGACAATTGCTAAAGAAATTACTTCTGAAATGGAAATTGATTCTATATTTCAAGTAACACGTCAAATCCGTAGAAAAAGACAATTTGATGAGAATGTTAATGAGGAGAAAACACAATAAGCTGAAGAATATTTTAGAATCAATTGTTTTTTATATATCGTAGATCAAGCTATTGGTTCTCTAAAGAAAAGGTTTGAGCAATATAAAGCATATGAAGATATTTTTGGATTTTTGTTTGGTTCAGAAAAGTTAAATTCATTAGATGATAATAATTTGAAAGCATCTTGTAATAATCTTGAAATTGTTCTAAAATATAAAACATTTTCTGATCTTGATGGGAACGATTTATTTGTAGAACTAAAAATCTTACGAAATATTTTACCAAAAGAAACAAAGATGGCTATTGATATACTGAATTTCTTAAAAATACGAAATTATTTTCCAAATGCATGTATTGCTTATAGAATATTATTGACTATACCTGTTACAGTCGCATCTGCAGAAAGAAGTTTTTCAAAATTAAAATTATTAAAATCTTAGCTGAGATCGACCATGTCACAAGAAAGACTAAATGGAATAGCTTTGATATCCATTGAAAATGATTTTATAGATAAAATTAATGTTAAAGGCTTAATTAGTGATTTTGCAGCTAAAAATACAAGAAGGACATGTTTTCGATGATACTTTTTGATGATAAAGGCTTCGATATTTGATGAAGATAAGCACATATACAAGAGAAACATAATATGCAAGTATTTCTTATTGTGGGCTATTTGCTCTATTGGAAAGCTTTATTAAGGTGTGATTACATGCATTTATCTGATCAGTAACATTTTATTCAGGTGACTGAAGAGATGAAGAATGGGCAATAACACTTGAAAAGTATGTTAAAGACTATCCAGATGCAAAAAAATCAGGTAATATTTTAATGTATGATCACTAACATTTTGTTCCCTAGCATTTTAGGGATTCAAATTGGAATTTATTGATATTTTGTATATAGAGAAGTGCCCTGTGTTTACTTTTCACACAGGGCCCCTAAAATCTCAGAACCGGCCCTGAAATCACCACACGCACGAGGGTGAGTGGACTTTGTAGAGCTGAGAAAGCTTTATAGAATTAGAGAGCACAAAAGTTGTAGAGCGAAAAGAAAGTTAATTTTTAGTGGCCGCTATGATGTGTAGCATAGTCTCTAGAATTTGATTCTCTTTTTGACAGTTGAGAATTTCATGATATGGTTTCATTAGATTGGAAAATTCTAACAAAATATCCTGTGCTGAGTTATTAATCATATCGTACTCCATTTAAAAGAGGGAGTTGTGGAAAAACTTTTCATGGACTATATTACTCCTATTATTTTTTGATATTATATTCTAATCATAAATTAACTAAATTAATTATCATTATTAATTAATCATATTATATGTCACTTCAATTTTGTCTAACTTGACCCTAAAACTTCTAATGTTATTATAAAACTCACATATTAATTATTAATAATGCATAATACTATATTAATAGACAATTGCAAGTTAATAAATTATTTTGGAAGGAGTAGAAAATATAAAATTGTCCTAAAATTATACAATGACACTCACTTAAGAAAATTATAAAGAGTATTCTTTCGTACATAAGTACAAACATGCAATTTTAGAAAATATTAGGATATTTAAATGCATTAAGAAATAAGTGGAGGTATATGAGTGTAACTTTCGTATGCTATAAGGTATTTATGTTTAATGAAGCCTATAAAAATTTGAAGTCTTTGTTAACCACAAGCAATAGTATGTGATCCATTTGATAAATAATATTCATCATATAATATGAAGCGAGAGGCTTAGCTTATATTTATATAGTACAGAAGATGTGAAAAATTTTAAGCATCATATTTTGAATAAGTCTCAATATTTTGAATTATAAATGAAATTATATACTTCACTTAGAATTATACTCCCTCTAAAAGAGAAAGTTGTAGAAAATCTTTCTATGGACTATAATGCCCCTATTTTTTAAAATATTTTATTTTAATCCTAACTAAACTAAATTAACTATTATTGTTAATTAATCATATTATATGCTACTTCAAGTTTGTCTAACTTGGTCTCTAAAACTTCTAATATTATTGTAAAACTCTCATATTAATTATTAGTAATGTCTAATATATTAATAGATAATTGCATTTTAATAAATTATTAATGGAAAGAGTAGAAAATATCGAATTATCGTAAAAGTATACCATTATATTC
>BQKN01059212.1:0-10105 GCA_022839385.1 Asparagus kiusianus | reverse complement strand
GGAGAGTTGATTTTGTCAGAGGTTTAATGTTAACATGACAGGGAATGCCGTGATTGGAACGACTTTGGGGATTCGCCATCTCGTTGGAGAGGATAGGCGAAATGAATGGGTTTGTCATGGTATGAACGACTTTAGTGGATCCGCCATCTCATTAGATAAGATAGGCGAATTGGGTTTTGTCGTGGTATGAACGACTTTAGTGGATCCGCCATCTCATTGGAGAAGATAGGCGAACTGGATTGGTTCGTCGTGATATGAACGACTTTAGTGGATCCGCCATCTCATTGGATAAAATAGGCGAATTGGGTTCCGCCAGAGGCTTTCGCCAGAGCGGGTAGAGTAGGGACAGTTTAACCTCATATACCAGTTGGAGGGTTTGAGAACCAGTTTATACTCATGTACTCGTGGGAGTTGGTGAAGAAGAACTAAGGGTAGTACTTCTTCAAGTATTTGCCGTTGATAGGCATCATGATCTTGTCGCCGTTTGGCTTGACGAGGCGATAGGTGCCACTCGAATAGACTGTTTCTATTACGAATGGTCCTTCTCATTTGGACTGGAATTTACCTTTCTTCTTGGAGGTGAGAATCATTGGTCGGCGAACAGCTAACACCAGCTCTCCTTCCTTGAGGGCTCGGCGCTTGACTTTCTTGTCGAAAGCCTTAGCCATCCGCGCTTGGTAGAACTCAATGTGCTGTTGAGCTTCTAACCGTTTGTCGTCCAACGCCTCGAGCTCAGCGAGTCGTTGTCGGTGGTTGTCCTCCACCGTCATTCCCGTTGCCAGGGCGACGCAGAGGGAAGGTATCTGAATCTCTAATGGCAATACGGCCTCGCAGCCGTATACCAAAGAATAAGGCGTGTGGCCAGTCGGTGTGCGAACCGTTGTGCGATACGCCCACAAGCTTTCGCCAAGCTTCTCGTTCCAGTCGCGTTTGCTGGTTGAGGTCAACTTGGTTAAAATCTTGATGATCGTTTTGTTGAAGGCTTCGGCCAAGCCATTTGCTGATGGGTTGTAGGCCGTGGAAGAGAGGTTCTGCATTCGGAACTTATCGCAGAATCTGGTGAATGCATGACTGACAAACTGGGTACCATTTTCATGAATGATACGTCGTGGCACGCCATACCGGTAAATGACGTGGTGTTTGATGAACTTAATCACGTCGTTGGTCTTGACTTCTCTCAAGGGGACCGCTTCGGCCCATTTAGAGAAGTAGTCGGTGATCGCGAGAATGAAGCGATGACCTCTCGCCGATGGCGGGGATATTGGTCCAACTATGTCCATCCCCCATGCCTCGAAAGGCCACGAAGCCTTTGTTGGGTGTAGGTCTTCAGGTGGCTGGTGCATGTGGTTAGCGTGAATCTGGCATTCGTGGCAGCGCTTTGCGTAGGCGACGGCGTCTTGAACCATCCCAGGCCAGAAGTAACCAGTCCTTCGTAGGCGATCCCAAAGTTTGGGTCCGGGCTGGTGAGCTCCGCCGATGCCGTCGTGGGCCTCGCGTAGAGCCTCCTGTGCTTCTGCTTTCGAGAGACATCGAAGCAACAAACCGTCATATGACCTTCGATACAACGTCTTGGTGGTCGAGTCGTAGTAGAATCTCGTAGCACGTCTCCGGACTGACTCTCGCTCCTTTGCATCCTCGGGCAATACGCCGTAAAGGACGTAATCGATGATCGGGAGGCGCCAGTCCTCAGCACTGGGCTGATCTGAGACTTGATGGGTGGCGTTTACTTCCGGAGCGTCTTTCAGCCGAAAGAGCTTCTTGCTCGCCACTGTGACCGACTGGATCGTTCCGAATGGTTGAGCCAAGTTGGCCGCCAAAGAAGCCAAGGCGTCCGCATGTGTGTTCTTGGAACGTAGCACATGCTCAATGTGGAAACTCTCAAATGATTCCACTAGCCGGGTGGCTGCCTCGTGGAGTGGGATCAGGTCTTCGTTTCTAACCTCATATTCGCCTGTCATCTGTTTGACGATGAGCTGGGAATCGCCGTAAGCTTGGAGATGCTTTATTCCTAGCTCTTTGGCCAACTCGAGTCCGATGAGTAATGCATTATACTCGGCCACGTTGTTGGTACATGGCTCTGTCAAAGAGAAGGCCCGGGGCAGTACGTGGTTGTGCGGAGAAGTGATGACTACCCCCACTCCAGCAACAATAGAGCCATCCGGGGCTGCGCGAGACGCGCCGTCGAAGAACATCTGCCACACATCTGGCAACGAAGTTATGTTGACTTCAAGTGGTTCGTCTGGCAAGTCTTCAAATAAGTCGGTTTTTGATGCCAGTGGGTGACTGGCCATGAGATCGCATATGGCTTGTCCTTTGACTGACTTCTGTGGTATGAAGTGAATGTCGTACTGGGAGAGCAGAAGTGCCCATCTAGCTAAACGCTAATTTAATGCCGCAGGTTGCGTCATAAAGACTCGAATGGGATTCATTCGTGAGATGACGTGGATTGTCTGGCCAACCAGGTAGTGTCGCATCTTTTGGATGGCGAACACCAAGGCCAAACATTCTTTTTCGACCATTAGGTACCGTTGTTCGGTGCCTTGCAGGGTCCTACTGAGGTAGTAGATGCCTTGCTCGTGGCCGGCGTCATCGTTTTGTGCCAAGAGAGCACCCAGAGAGTGCTCCATGGCCCGAATATAGATGAGAAATGGTTTCCCTGAAATCGGCGCAGCGAGGACCGGCGGATTTGAAAGGTAAGCCTTGATGTCCTCAAAGGCCTGCTGGCAAGGCTCGTCCCACACGAAGGAGGTGCCCTTCTTCATGAGCTTAGAGAACGGTTGACACTTGCCCGAAAGATTTGAGATAAATCTTCGGATATAGGCCAATCGTCCCTGGAGACCCCTTAATTCTTTGAGGTTCCGGGGTGGTTGGAGCTCTTGGATGGCTCGCACCTTGTCTGGATCAATTTGGATCCCTTTCGTCGTGACGACGAAACCGAGGAACTTACCACTAGTCATCCCTAAGAATGATTTTGTGGGGTTCATCTTGAGCTGGTGAGCCCTCATGAGCTCGAACATCGTCCTCAAATCTTGAAGGTGGTCGCCGTGGTGGCGACTTTTCACGACAAGATCGTCCACATAGCATTCCACTGTCTTTCGCAGATGCTCTCGAAAGATCGTGCTCATGGCGCGTTGATAGGTTGCGCCGGCATTCTTGAGTCCAAAGGGCATGACCGTGTAGCAGTACACCCCCATGGGAGTTCTGAATGAGGTGTGTTTTTCGTCCTCGGGGTGCATTTTGATTTGATTGTACCCCGAGAAACCGTCCATGAAGGACATCCTCCCGAATCCGCACGTGTTGTCAATGATGACATCCGTGATGGGCAGGGGAAATTCGTCCTTTGGGCACGCAGAGTTGAGGTCTCTGAAATCGATGCAGATGCGGATCTTACCGTTTTTCTTCAGCACTGGAACAATGTTAGCCACCCAGTCGGGGTGTTGTTCCTCTCTGATGAAGCCGGATTCGATGAGCTTCTTTACTTCAGCCTCGATCGCCTCCATGATCTGGGGGCGAAACCGCCTTTGCTGCTGCTTGACTGGCTTGGCGTCTGGGCTGATGTTGAGGCGATGTGTGGCGACCCGCGGATCCAAACCAGGCATGTCCTCGTAATTCCATGCGAAGACGTCGATGTATTCCCGTATGAGGGTGATGAGATCCTCCTTTTCTTGAGGAGGCAGGCTACCACTGATGAATATGGGCTTGGGACTTTTGTCAGTGCCCATGTTCACTTGGAGGATTTCGTCCTCAGTGGGCGGTTCTCGTTGCTCGAAGCGGCTACTCCACTGGGTGTTAACATGACGATCCCATGTCTCGTCATAGAGCGGGAGTTGTTCATCTGTCGCCATCTCGGCAGGGTTCATTGTAGCCATGTTGATCGTGAGGCCATCGAATAGGTCCCTCACGCTGACATCTGAGTCCCACGCCGAGGTTTCTGACGACTGATCTCCTGAACATGCATAGTCGGAATCTTCGTTGACGTGGAAGCATAAGTCGGACGAGGAGGAGGAGTAGCCTAAGCCTCTCCTAGTCCGGTTAAAATAATTCGAGGGTTTCCCCTTAGGTACGTAAGCAGGTCGGATGACAGTCTTGCGTCCTCGGCCGTAATTGAGGCCTTCTAGACGAGTGAGGTCGTACCCCATGTCGCTCATCATGCGTCTCGCAATTCGACTGTATTGCGAAAACTGGGGTGCTGGGTCTTCGTCTTCGGACTCGTCCCAGAGCGTGCGCAAGGGCTGATCGATCCGGCCAAAAATAATGTCTTTTTGATATTTATTTCGGGCTGGCACAACAAATACGGCTTGCGACGAATCAACCAGCGGTCCCCTCGCGGCGTACGACGAGCAGACCGGCATGTGCAGGGAAGGATCTCGGTAGAGTTCCGACCATAGGCCGTTGGGTTCATCGTTCTCAGACGTAGAACAAGACGACACATAAGCAAAGTTGGATTTTTCATTGACGACAATCTTTCCCGCTTGAACAGCGTTGGTTACATGATGACTCTCGTAACCAATTACAATTGACTCGAAATCGTTTAAGATTAGATTGTCGCCGTACTCAGGCTCGCTGTCCGCTTCGTTGCCGCTTTCCGGCTCCTCAATCGGCGGTTCGACGGGGTCTTGATACAGCAGAGAGTCGGTGAAATAGTTTTCGACGCCTTTGAAGGGTTGTCTGTCGGCCACCACCGTCTTCACGCGTTCGTAGTCGTCCATGTACTTCAAACATTAGTGCAGAGTGGATGGGACTATTCGATTGCCATGGATCCACGGGCGTCCTAGGAGCATGTTGTAGGAAGGCTCGGCATCGATGACATAGCAGGTCACCTCTGTCTTCATGTCGCCTATGCGGCATTTCAGGCGGATTTTGCCCAGCGGCCGCGTCCCTGTGGCGTTAAAGCCAAAGATGGTTGTGGTGGTTGAGGACAGACGCTTCGGCGGTATCCCCAAATGCTTGATCAATTTCAGAGGCACGATGCTCAGTGCGGAGCCCGGGTCGACTTGGATCCGCTCCACTCTCGCCGATCCGACATAACCCGTGAAGTACAGTGGTCGATCGTGAGTCGTACTCTTGATGAGCATATCTTCAGGAGTGAAGGTGATGCACGGGACCCGTCTATCCGAGACCTGGCAACAATTTGCACATTCTTGTTTCGCCTCCGTCTCTTTTAAGAAATGGGTCGAGAAAGCCTCTGAATCTGCCAACGCCTCCTGTAGGGCTTCGCGAGTGGACCTGGACAACCGGAGGAGGTCGTACATGGTGATTCGCACCGGGATGCTTTTCAACTGTGCGAGCACATTGAACCGGAAAGGTTGGCGGCTTGAGCTGGGTGCATCTGGATTGGGAGGGGTTGTGGCGGTTGGCCTCGCGGGAGGTCTTACCGCGTTCTCTACCCTCGCGGGATATTCTTTGGCGAAATCCTTTCCCACCCTCGTGGCGAAGACGTTGACGTCCTCCTCGGAATCGGTCAGGGAGGCTACTACTATGTCATCTGTGTCTGGGGTTGCATAGATGACGTTACAGTGTTTTCTCTTGGGCTCCTTTGGAGACTTTGTAGTCCACTGTTCATCGTTGAGGAGGTCTGGGTGAACCCACATTATCTGCCCTGAGGGTAGAGTCTGTGGAACCAAGCCCTTCTCTCGCTGGTTGTGAGGATCGTCGTTGGTGATCTTCAGAATCGCTTTGGGGATAGGAACTACCCCCGCTGGAGCTTGGACCTCTGGGAGGTTTGTCCCGAAGCTAAGGGTGATCATGTTGGTGGTCACCTGATTCTGGACCTTCTCCTTCTTCAAGACCCCCGCGTCGTAGAGAGCCTGGAGCTTGTCTTTGAGGACGTAGCATTTGGTCGTGTGGTGACCAAGGAACCGGTGATAAGCGTAGTAGGTTGGGTCACCGGTTTTGTCCGCCTCTTCAGGCTTCGTGGCCTCAGGCAGCTTGATTCGACCACTCTTGAGTAGAGTATCGAGCGTCGCTACCACCTGGTCCTCTTTGAAGTCATACTGCCGCGGGGGGCGTTGCTCAAATTGCCTAGGCTTCGGCCTCGGGGCAGTCTTTGGCGCTGGGGCAGAGTCGACTGCCATGATCTCCTTTCCCCTTGTTCGAGGGGGATTCTTTGGTGCAGTTGGTTCTGCAGCTCCTTTCTTGGGCTGAGGTTCTTCGGCCTTGAGCCTCTTGATCATGTTTTCTACTTGTTCGCCTTGACGAACAAGTTCTTTCCATGTCCGGGTCTCCACCGCGCCTATTTTGGATAGGATGTGGATCGACGGGTTGTTACGACACATCTCAATCAATGTCGCCTCGGAAACTTGATCCCGACAGTGGACCGATCGGTTCCGGAATCTCTTCACGAAGTCATTGACCGACTCCGACTTTCGTTGTTTTTCTGCGAGGAGAGTGGCCATTGATACTTCGGTGTCGTCGTCGAAGAAGCGGGCTAAAAAGAGCTTTTCGACGTCGGCCCATGCTTTGATGGTGCCGGGTTCCAGCTTGCGGAACCATTCAAAGGCCACCCCCTTGAGGGTGCCTATGAAGAGTCTCGTGAGAATGGCGTCGTTCCCCGTAAGGAATCCGGTTTGCGCCATGAAGTAATAGATGTGTTGCGAGGGCGAGCCCTTGCCGTCAAACTGCACCAAGCTGATCGGCTTGAACTTTGCTGGGTACGGGACCGTATCCCATTCAATAGGGTAGGGGCGGACCACCCCCAGCTTGTTCATATTTTGCTGAAGCTTCAGCGCGTTGAGCTGGTCCTGGAACTCATCGAACCTCTTGTCACGGGAGCCATCCCCGGTGTGCGACGTCCCTAGCGACGTCTTAGAAGAATAATCGGATTGTCGATTATCGTCATCTTCCGTTTCCATCGCCGGACGGTGAGGAGGTACCCATTCTCTATCCCCCGTTTGCCGAGGTAAGGGGCGTTGGATTCTTTTCTTCTTCTTCTTCTTGTTCAGAAGCTGTTCCATCATCTCCCGCAGAGAGTCGATGGTCGCCTGTTGCTCTTCGAGCTTTTGAGCGACCGTCTGGTCATGGGTAAGGTCAGTCATGTGCACCCGTGCCCTCGCGTCCTGACTTGAGTGCGAAGTTTGAGACGTGGCCGCTGCCGAGTGAACCTCGTCCTCGCGGTAGGAGGGAGGTGCTACGGCGGAGTAGTCAATCCCGCTCCTCATCCTTCTGCGACTACGGGTACGCTGGTATATGCCCTCTTGCTGGTGTTGGGCGAACCAAGGATCGAGTCCCAGAATGGACTCTGAATCTGGGGAATCGGAAAATACCATCTTGCCCTTGTCCGTCATGTTGATTGTGACGGACGAGAGCTCTGGGTCGTCAGTAGCGCGTCTCTTTTGGTGACGACGCCTCCGACGAGAGGTCCTCTGTCGAGAGGGTTGTCGAGAAATTCTCTCAAACACGGAAGGTTTCGCCGTTCCTACGCATTGGCAGTCGGCGAGCACTGTGTGAATGAGCCTTTCGCAGTGGCACTGAGGGTTCACCTCGTGTATGGTGCGCTTGCGAATTAAATATTCTCGTAGATCTTCCGTGGGTGGTTGGTGACAACCCCCAGCATCGGAAGGATCACCTGGGTGAGCACACGAAGGATCTCTGGATGTGCTCTCTGGTGCACAATGGGTGGAATGTTGCGGCGTCGGAGTTAGGCGGTTTCACCTTGACGGGTGAGCTTTCGCGCTTGGGCGAACTCTAGCGCGTAGGCGAGTCTCAGCCCTTTGTTTAAACGAGCTGGCTCGCGACGCGTCACCTATCTCCTTGCCTTTGCGCTTATCCGCCAAGATCTCATGGCGAGGCTCGCCAGCCTTCGAGGATTCGCCTTTTTGGATAGGCCTACTCACTTGGGGTGGTTTGTTCGCGTCAGGGATATGACCTGAAAAGCGAAGTCCACCTGAGCGGGTGGTCCCCTCCTTCTCGGTTAGCGCCCCTGATTTGGAGGGCCTCGTGATGTTGGGCGAGTCGCCTCCTTGTCTCTCGCTTCTCGGGCCTGTATGATGGTCCAGGCCATTGTGTGAAGCAGAGGTTTGGGCTTTCTGCCCGACAAGCTTCCGTCGTTGCTGTTGGTTAGTTCTCCCAGCGGAGGGGGAACTTGCGTGAGCAGCGGCGGGGTGGCTTGTGCCGGAACGAACTGGTGTCTCTTTCGGGACAGGTGCTACTGAAGGTCGTTTGGCGACCCATTTAGTAGACCCTTCCCCCCTATTCTCGATATGGGACTTGGCCTCGAGAGCGTTTGGGGTGGACTTCCCTATCGGGACTCCGGTAGAGCTTTCTGATGTGGGAGCTTTGGCCGTCTGAGGTCGGCTCCCGTGCAGGGCTCTGTGGCGCTTGCGGGACGCTTCGCCACCGGAAGAGGAGGAAGACAAGTACTCTTCGTACTTGGCCTGATCGAACTCGATTTCTAGGGACTCCACTGTCATCCCAACAACAACCTCGTCGAACTGAGCTACCACCATTTCGTTTGAAGAAACAGCTTCTCCCACTGTGGTCGCCATCTTCTGTACGTGTAAATTTCTGATTTTCCCAGGAAAGGGGAGGGATTTCGTTTGTATTTATAAGAAAGCTTATTACAAACTAAATCAATCTGAATTACAACAGAAGCAGAGGGAATGCCCTCTTTGTTTATATTTGTGGGGACTTTACGGTAGCTACAGGATGCTTCGCCCGGTGCTCGCGCCGGGTCTGCTTCCCTTGGACGGTTCGACCGAGGTTGTTGGAGAGCTTCAGTACTCAGTAGAAGCTCTGGGTGAAAGAGTTCGAATCCTCTAGTTCGCCGGCGATCGGAGCTCGGAGCTTGGAGATTTTCCGATTCTCTACGATTGTTCGATCTTCTGATTGATCGATCTCCTTTTTTCTCCTCTTTTCTTCCTTTTTTTTCTTTTTTTTGTGCTGCAAGGAGCCTTTTTTAAGTGGGAGGGGGACCGTTTTGGCTATCCCTTGAACTATGGGATGTGACCATACACTGTTCAAGGACATCCTATTGTCCCCTGTACAACAAACGGTTGTCTTTTGGGGTTACATGTAGTGTCACGTCGTGTAGGAGCGGGAAAGCCCTTCCTCGCACTCGTGACGACGACTGCCAGACACTTGAGTGGACCTGGACAGCTCGTCGAACGCTGGTGGCTCTAACCTTTCGCTTGGAGCGCGGTACGCTGCATTTATGTGGACACAGACGACTCTGGCAACCGTCCGCTCACTTGTGCGGCGAGGTACCGAGTGACCATCCGGCGGTCCTGAGGTGCTGTACTCTTCCTCCCTTCACCCTATGTCTGAATAGGGGCGGGAGAATGGACGTTGCGTGCCTGAGCAAGCTCTGGATAGCTTTCGGCGCATCATGGCTTCGGCCTCCCATTCTGACGGGTGAGGCGACCTGCATTTATGAGTCTACAGGCCGGTTCGGCGCCCGTCTCGTTCGCTTGAATTACGGACTACCGTCTGACGAACTTGGGGCACTGTGCCTCCTTACCTTGCATCGTGGGAGGCAGAGAAGGCTTGTCCCTGGAAACCTGGCTTTCGGCTTACGTAGGCAGACGTGGCTCCCTGCAAGTGGCTTCGGCACACGAAGGCGGATTTGAGTATCTCCCTTGCGGGCGGATTCATGCGATTTGGAGTATGCGGCCAACGTGGGGTAGTCGCGTGCCAGCGAATCCGCTTAGTGGCCTAAGAGGGGGTGGTCCTGTTCTGTGGGCGAATTCGTTCACTTAATCCGCCGCGGTAATTTTCACCGTCTACAAACCACAATCAAATAGTGAGAGTATACAAAAATTAGAGAGTATAGTTGTATTTAGGAAGAATTTACCTTTTTTTTGGATTTTTTTAACTCAGATCTGAGATCTGACGGCGGTTTTGGTAGGAGGCTGTGGCGGCGCCGGTGATCGGAGACTGGGTCGGCGTCGGCGGCGGCGGTCGGAGGCTGGGGCGGCGGCGGAACCTGGCTGCGGTGGCGACGACACAGGGCGACGGCACAGGGTTAGGGTTTTGGGCTGTCGGGCTGGGCACGAGCGGTTATATAGGGGACCCAAAACTCCACGGGAGTTCAACTCCCGTGGAGTTACAGTCGAAAATTTCCAGAGAGTCGTTCTCTGGGAATTTTCGACTGCAACTTCACGGGAGTTGA